>JAZKJV010009326.1:0-228883 GCA_037367405.1 Ottelia alismoides | reverse complement strand
TAACGTTATTATATAGACACACACATTGTAGCTGATGATATATCAATGAGTATGTTATTCGTCATTATTTTGTAGTATAAGAAAGTATTTTGTAATGAATAAATATTAGTCACTACATATTTAGCAATGGACAATATAGTGATAGTTTAAAAAACATCACTATAAACTTTTTTGGTGCAGTTGTTAGGCATACAATTGTATTAATTTATTTCTAAATTTACATTACGAAGCCTTTATGGAAAATTACATAGAATAGAAGAGGATTACACACTTTAAGATAGTCCTAGACGATGTGAATAGATAATGAGTTCGACAACCTTTGTCGTCAACATCATATCATAGGCTTCATTGTTAACGAAATGATGGAAAAATTTCTTTACCATATGTATTGAGGATATAAACAAACTTCATATTATAACGTGATCAATTGTTTACGTATAAGACTAATTGTTTTCATAAAAATACGTTGGTGAAAAGCATGTGAAAACCATATAGTTAACATTCAAATATAAATATTTTCTGATTGAAACCTTTCATTCACACGCACAAATAAAGAAATACAATTTATATGATTTTTTATGAGTGCAAGTAAAGTAATAAGCATTGGAAGTCAAAGGTCGTGAGTTCCATACTTGCCATTGATATTATTTTTGTATAAAATGACATTTGATTTCTGGATTGGCATCAATTTAACTTTGTTGGACAATATTTCAAATAATCAAATTTTAAACTAAAAAATAATTTTACTTGAATTGGGCCAGCAGTCTAGTTCAGTCAATAGTAGTGTCTGATCCGTTTTAAATAACATTGTGCTTCGACGAACATTTACAAGAACATGTAATATATTTATATAGCATCCTATATAAAACATCTATACTTAAAATTGATGCGATCTTATTAACATTCATATGGCAAATATCAGAGTTAATGGCCAAGAGAGTAATAATAAGAAACAATTAAAATATTTATAGTAGAAAAAAGAAAATTAATTTATAATATTTTACATTTTATTCTCCAACATTCCTGTCATTGCCCACAACAACAACTCCTCCAGCTAGAGCCCCACACAACTTATACAGTTCATTGCAACGCTCCAACTTACATGATTCATTGCGATGCTCCAACAACAAGATTGGTGAGCTCGCCTAGGACATGACAGTATTGGTAAATTTTGTAAACATTCCACTATCGTATTAATGGCGATAGTCGAAATATGTTTAGTTCACAACTTATCCTTTGTAGAATTCCTTTTGTAAATAGACATTGTGTATAGATGCCTAAAATCTTCCACCCACGTATGTATGACTATCAAGAAAATATCTACTTGTGAACAAAACATTCGAAATGAAGAGAGGTGGAGAAAAAATCTAGATATTAAATCATCCCCAACCAAAATATAGAGATATTTATCTCTTCCCATCAAAAATATCTATCTAACGATAATGATGACAATATATTCATGAGTCGTGTAAAAAAATATCTTTATCAACTTGGAGGCAATAATTACCTCCTATGTGCTCCTCGTGTTGATTTTTTTCACTACCCTTGAAAGTTCACTTCCTATCCGCCATTATTCTTTTATTACTCCAACAATAATGCAAAGTCTCTTTTATTTAAGCATTATTTGTAGTGGCATGATAGAGCAATAAGGATTATATTATTAAATAATCCTTCTCTTCCCACGATGTCATTACAACCTAATCAAAGGTAAATATATTTGAGGAAAGGGAAGCTACATCATGATGTAGCTAACCTTAGCTACATCGGGGGTAATTTCGTCTTCTTTTTTAATTTTTTTTTCGAAATTTCCACGATGGATTTTCATAACTATATCCCTCTAATATGTCATTCAAATTTCGTCAGAAACAGCGGCTCCTACGGCCTCCACCCAGAACAGGTAAAATACAGCAAATCTGTGACCGTTAAAAAATGGCTGTCCGGATGGGAGGCCGTAGAAGTCTTTGTTTCTGACGAAATTTGAATGACATATTAGAGGGATATAGTTATGAAAATCCATCGTGGAAATTTCGAAAAAAAATAAAAAAGAGGACGAAATTGCCCTTGATTTAGCTAAGGTTAGCTACATCATGTTGTAGCTTCCCTTTCCTCAATATATTTTATTTTTTTCAAAGATAAGGAGAAGTTGGTATCTGAAAGGTACTTTGTAGCTTTGCAAAACCATCGGATTTAAGTGCCCAACCAGTGGAATTCAGCCGGTATTATTATTTTTTAAGGCTATGAGGGGGACGTTTCAGAAAAATTAAACTAATGTTTAGAATAAAGTTTTTTCTATCGAAATTAGTGCATATCCATGCTCTGTACAGTTAAAGAAACCATACATCTGATGAAATCTTCAATAATTAAATTACTATTCGCTGCAATATTTTTTTATATTTGACTTTCGTCATTGCTAAATCTTCACTTTCTTTTAACGTTAAGATATGAAGATTAGATGTGTGTAAGAAAATACTAATATAACTTATATTTTAACTGTTATTATTACTAATGATAGATCTTCTTTTAAAATACTTAAGGTGTCACAGAGGGACCTAGCCGAAGATATACGATTGAATTAGAAGAACCAAGAAGAAATTGGATTTCTGAAAACAATAGAGAAGTTAGTGTGGAAAATGCATATGAATTGTTCTGAAACAGAGATAATAAGTTTTATTTGGGAGAGGACATTGGATCCCGGAATCCCTAAAAAATTCTATATTTTTCTGACATTCGATGCGGAAAAGAATGGCATTTGACAATAATTTTGATTCGTGAAAGAACGGGTTAAAATTTTTCTTACCTATATAAGCGTGGTAAGGAGCCTCTCATTGACATAATTTTAATATTAATCACTTGAGATTAGAGGCTAATGTTCCGAGCTTATGTCCTCGGTCCATGGGTGATTTGACACATGCATGGGTGATTTGGACTATTTGGGTAGAATGGTAGCTAAAGGTGTCAAAGACGGTGTTTTTTAAGAATAAAATTGCACAGCAAAATGTTATCACAGCTAAATTTCCTTATTAAGGCTAAATTATCAAAGACGACGCCGAAGAGAGGTTGTTAGGCAATATATGCATGGAAATCCGGGAAGTAAAAATGCCATGGAAGATTGACCTATTTGAAAATTTGCACTGACTGTATCAACCAGAATGCCAGGTACATTCAGTCTTTAGATTCAATGAGGAACGACTCTATGGAATATCTTCACAATTACCAACACGAAGGACTCTATAGGTTCCTAGGACTTCTCTGGCTCGGTAGCAAGGTTCGAAATATCGATATCGATATCGAATGGTCCGAAAAGGGATATATCGACGATATCGATAGAAATCTTGGAAATGACACAAGTATTTTTTCACAAATTAAGATCATCCTCATTTTTAAAACCATAATAGCATACAAATGCACACTTTTATGCAAGAATGAGGTGTATTTAGTACACCGGTACATATTATAGCATATATATCACTGTTGTCAATGCTAACTGTTGAATGCTGACTATTGAGAGGTATTACAAAAGAGATGATGGAATTCAAAATATAACGACATATTGACATCAAGGAGGTGTATTTAGCACATTAACTTTACATCGCATATTATATATAAGCAAAATGTCAAGCTATATTGGATATCATATGAGTGAGCTAATGAGCATAATAAAATATATGTAAGTGTATATTCCTTAATCACCTCTAGAGTTGCTTCATCTCCATCACAAAAGGGAACAAAGCCTCACGTTCAAAATGGGGTTCCTAATGTGTTTTTAATGTCAAGAGTAGATAAAAAGGCAAAACCCCCAAACAAATAGATCACACACTAAAAACAATGTTATTGAGCAATATCAGCCGCATATCGATGGTATCGATCGATATCATCATCAATATCCGGGAAATTATGTACTGAAATTTTCAATTATTGATCAATATGTGACGAATTATCGATATCTCGCAAGATCTCGGGTGATATCCTAGAATTTTAAGACAAACAATCTAGAATAATTGACCATCTCCCTAAGATCTTAATACTAGAAATCGTAGCGTAAAATGTGCTAAGCCTTCTCCGTGTAGGGTCGGCTACATGGATTCTTGCTCAAATCCATGTTGAAAGATCCGACTATTTTTTACGCTGGCCATCAACTACCTAACGCAACCCCTGCAAGAGTGGGATTTGAACCCTAGTCTTTTGTGTGGTTGACACACTGTACTACCACTAGACCATTAAGTGGGTACAATGCAGAAATCGTAGCATGACGGTAGGAAAACTCAAGGACAACTAATATACCACGAAATGTACAAAACCCGTAAGAAATCCACCTCTAAATACATTTGAAATTATGAAAATCACTTTAAAAAAGCCTTATGTAAAGCCAAGAAAAAGTTATATGCAACGACATCTGGATATGGTGAGATTGAAATCCGATATCGGCGACATCGGTCAATACGGGAGAAAGTTGCATTCAAATCTTCAAGTTTTGGTCGATACCCATCGATATCCCAATATATCGACGATATATCCACTGATATCCACAAAAACGATATACATAGTAGTATCGATATCGGTCGATATCCGATAACGATATATCGTCAGTATATCAATGATATATCCCGATACTTGAATCCTTGCTTGGAAGCATAAGAAAACTAAAGCACGCCGCATGTTAGGATGGATGACTTCCAAGCTTTTCATGTGTAATATGATACAGCTGCCTCCGGAGTGAACCACACCTCCTCTTGGCACATGAATCATTCTCACAAGTAATGCTAGTAGCGATTCCAGTTGCTCTACCCATTCCATTTGCGTGGATTTTCGCATAAAATCGTAATCGGTTAACATGACAATAGTTGACTTAGATTCTAAAGCAGGGGCTACTGCAGTAGTCCAATGTCACCAGTATCTTCTGATACCTTATTAAGTAGAATTTCCTCGACATTATCAAATCTAACTTGTTTCCTGGCTCTGTAATCCTGATGTTCGTTTCGTCACCTGCTCCGTCGTATTCATCTTCCTCGTCTAGTACAAAAAAAAGTTCGTAAAAACACTAACTTGGAACATAAAAAATGTAAAATAATGACCAACTTTAAGCAGCAGATAATAGGGAAGATTGTGTAGTAGCAGAGGCTTTTCTAAGAGTTCGAATTATGTCTCCTTAACATATATACGGAAAATCAACAATTAACACTATAATTGAAGTATTCAATGAGCTATATTCAGTGTAATGATCTAATTTAGTAAAGAAAAAACTCTCCGGATGACTCAAATACGTTATTTCTAATTAAATGCAGGTATTTGATAAGAGAAGATAGCTCAATTTCCTCACCAAAGATGCATGAAACTGTTGGTTATTATCCGTTCTCAAAAATAAAGAAAAAAGGGGATCGATGTTGTTGAACAATTATCCCCTTGGGGTCCTATTTGCAATAGGAGTAGGATCTATGTTTCCTATTACAAATAGGACTATGAGGAGAAAGAGGAGGCATGCGTAGTATAGATAAGACCTCACGCATGGTATTGGGGATCATCCCAACTCAAGCATCTCTTCCTCTCTTCTCTCTTAGTTCTCTCTACCCAAGCAAGGAGAGAAGTAGCCCACGCAAGGCGTGAGGAGTAAGTCCGCGCAACACGCGAAAAGCAGCCCACAGGGGCGTGAAGAGCAGCCTGCAGAGGCATGAGGTGCATCTGCGTGAGGAAGAATTATGCACGAGGAGGGACAACTCGTGACGAGGAAAAGCAACAGTATTGTGTTCTCCAAGTACAAAGTGACAATTATCAGATTTTATTCTTGTAACCGAGCCTCAGTTTTGTTTGACAACAAAACTGAGAAGATATTGTGCCCTCCTATTTTTCCGACCTAGTGGATTTTGTTGCGGCTCGTCGTGCCCCGTGGGTTTTTCCCCTCTCTCACATCGAGGAGGGTTTTCCCACGTAAATTTTCTCGTCTCTCTGTGGTTGCTTGATTATTGTGCTACGACTATTATTCTTGGTTCCCGTGTGGGAATGTTCCGTTGCTAGTTATCCTTTGTATGACAGGTTAAGGGAATCCATCGATTTCCCAATAAGTGGTATCAAAGCTCGCGTTGTCGAGATGGGGAGATGGCCTTGATAGTCGGCACTGCCAGAGGCTGGAGCTCCTTGCGGTGGAGCAGAGGCAAAGCTTGTCAGACCTAGAATTTGCATGCACGATATGCTCCCCTCGTCCCGTCTCTCTCTTGTTGTCACTCTGGGAAAGGGGGACGGGTGCGACGGAAGAAGTGGCGCAACCAAAAGGTGCTAGAAAGGAGGGGGATCATGCAGGTTATATACACGCGAGGGCCCGGGAAGATGGGGGAGGTGCTCGCGATCATCGGGCGAGGGTTAGGGATCCACCACCTCGAATCAGAGTGAAGGTTTGGGCGAATAGGAGGTCGGGTCGGGTCTAGAAAATTTATAGAAAGTCGGCCAAAAACCCGACTCGACACGGGCTGGGTCCGCGGGGACCAATTAACTAGGGTCAACGATCCAACATGGCCCAATCAGAAGGAGCGGGGAATAAGGACAAAAGACAGTACATGACAAAACTGCTACAAAAATAAAGAAAATTGATTTAAAAATAATAAATGAATTTAAATTAAAAATAAATAAAATGAGAAACTCAAGGAATTTTTCTATGGTTTTTAATTATTTTTATGAAAAATAAATTAGTCTATATACAATATATAGTATTATATACATGTATAATATACCTATGTATTATGTACAAATATTTTTATTTTGTTATTTTTACACAAATACCCTAATTTTGTGTTTTATTTATTTTTAACATATTTTTAGGAGGATAAAATAATTTTTATTTTATTTTTATGATTTATTTATAGGTTATAAAATAAATAGGGAGTGATATACATGTATTTTATACAAGTGAGAGAGATGATTTTATTTTTATTTACTCACTATTCAGGAGTAGTGTCTACATGCATGGGATGACTCCGAGTGGGTCGTCGATACGACCGCCTCTTACCACGTGACTCCACATTGGGAGTTCTTCACTTCCTATACAGAGGGCGATTTTGAGAGATTCAAGATGGGGAACAACAGTTACTCCAAGATCATTGGCACGAGCACCATCTCAGTTCAAACTAATATTGGATGTGTAATGACTTTGCAGGATGTCAGGCACGTTCCTGACTTGCATCTTAGACTCATATACGGATCTCAACTGGATAGGGAGGGCTACCATCTAAAGTTTGGCAACAACCGATGCAAGATCAGCAAGGGCTCTCTTATCATGGCTAGAAGCAGATTGTGTTGCACGCTCACAAGACTCAGGTGAAGGTCATGGATGGCATCCTACATGCTAGTGTGGCTGACACGTAAGATCTCTGGCATCGTCGGCTCAAACACATGAGCCAAAAGGGTTTACAACTTTTGAGTAGGAAGGAGTTGATACCATGTCACACGGGGATAACATTGTCACCTTATGATTCATGTGAGATTGAAAAGAACAAAAATGCACCTTTCAAGACCAGATCAAAGGTGAAGGAAGACCTACTGCAGTTGATTCACTCTAATGTGTGTGGTCCCATGGGCATAGAGTCTTTGGGTGGAAACAAGAATTTTCTGACCTTCATTGATGATGAATCAAGGAAGGTGTGGGTTTATATGTTGAGGACGAAGGATAAAGTCATTGATGCTTCAGAAAATTTCATGCCTGATGAATCCCGTATTCATCATGCTAAAATTGGTCATTTAGGCTCTGTCCCCCATCATCCACTTGCAAGTAATCATTAATAGAGCATTATTAGCATTCATACATGTGTAAATAATATCTGCATTTCATCATGCATAAATTGCATTAAAAATCCCTTGTGTAAATTAGCCCAAAAAGCCGCTAACTTCTCACATTTTTAATTAATTCATCCTAACTCCGATTGACCCGAAACCACCTCCATTGTGTAGATATTACTAACTTGATTAAATAAAAAATACAAAAAAATTACTAACCTCAATAAGTGTCAAATAATCCCAAAGTCAAATTTCACATCTGACAGACTAAAATGAGCATATCTCCTACATACAGTGTCTGATTTTGGTTTACTTACTTTTAAAGTACTTCATTTTCAAATACCTTCAAAACAAGACCAATTTCATAAAATTCGGAGCTCATATGTGAAAGTTGGGTTTTGGGCCTCTTTTGCGCATTTTATCTTCTTGCTAATTTTGACCTGAGATTTTATGTGCATAATTAACTCTTTTAATTTTATTTCTTTTTCATTTGTGTCCTTTGATGAAAGTTTTAATAAGAAATGCAAAGATTCAAATCCGGATTAAAACTGAGATCAAAGAAATTGACCAAGTCCAAGTGTCTGTTGTCGGTCTGTGCAAAAGTTGAGCGTTTCTTACTTTTATTTTATTTTCCTAATTTCTTATCCTTTAAAAATCCAAAAAAAATAGATTAATGTGTAAATAATTTTCTTCTATTTTATCATATTTTTTCTAGAATTTTTATCCTCTCTAAAACCACCAAAAAAATACAAAATCCCAAAAATACGGTTTTTCATACCCATGGAAAGCCGCCAAAAATACCACTTCTCACAGGTGACCTCTTTTGCTCCCGGGCCCTTCATGAAAGTTGTAGATCTCGACGAGACGAACAACTTTTGTGAAGAAAATTTTTCGATCCGAGGTCATCTTCTATCTCTTTTGCCCACTTTAAAATCCGAATTTTTTTGGTGCCACGTGGCAGCTCCAGGGCGTGCCACGTGGCACCTCGCTGTTCACTCACTCCCCAGCCAGACCTGGGTCACGTGCTTAGCACGTGACCACTGTCTTCTTCCCCAACGGCTACAGCCGTCCGCCTCCTCCACGCATAACGCCCATGCGGCCATAAAAGCCACCATTACCACCTGCGCCACCTTCGAGTAACCGCCGCCCTCTTCCTTATAAAACCCAACCCCCCTCACGCAGCTCCAATCATCCGCCCTTCTCCAAGCTTGGCCGGTGACAGCGGCCGCCTCCCTCGCAGCATGATCCAAGGCTTGATAGCCTTGCTGCAGAACCATCATCAGCATCTCCTGGTTGTTGCATAGCTTCTCCTATGCCGAGGATTGAAGCGAGAACCTGGAGCTATCCGACAGCTCCACCCACAGGTACCTCTCCGCCACGGCCTCTCCTCCATCGCCGCTCCGCCCTCCGCGCTCGACCACAGTCATCGCCGGCCACCTCGCACCCTCAGCCGGCCTTGCAAAGGCCGAGACCGCACCCGACCCTTTCCCCCTCTCTTCCCCCCCCCCCCCCCCCCCCCCTTTTTGTTTTTCTTTAACTCTGCAGGTTGACCTCGCCATCAGCGGCGCCGCTCAGCCTCGCCTCCACCAGCCCGGCGGCACCTCCGCCTCGCCGCGTCTCCGCTCCTTCGACCTCCACCTCAGGCCGCCTCGCGCGGCTCTGCCTCGCCTCGCCGTCAACCATCGCCTCACGCGGAGGCCCAGCTTCGCCTCGCCGTCTCCCTCCGCCTCCGCTCGGCCGTGTGTCGCCCGAGCGCGGCCCAGCTTGGCCGCACCGCCCCGCCGGCCCTCGACGCACAGGTGCCGTTGGATCGGGCGGCCGAGCCCTTGATCCAACGGCCTCTGCTCTGCCACGTCCCCCCCCCCCCCCCCCCCCCGAGCCTCGGCCCCAGCCTCGAGGCTCGGGACCCCCGAAGCTCCCCATCGCTGCCACATAGGCTCGGGCTTACGAGCCTGAGCCCCGTCTCCCAGGCCTGAGACTCGGCCGCCCGAGCCTCAGCCCCGACCGCCCGAGCCTCCTAAGCACGTGCAACGCACGTGCTTCTGGGAAAATTGCATCGGAGCCCCTGGCATTTTTATAAATTGCAAAAATACCCCCGCTAGGGGAAAATTTCAAAAGGCCCCTCAAGTTTTCGTTAATTACAGATAAGTCCTCTCAGGGACCTTTTTGCAAGGAAAACTTTATTTTATTTACATTTTAGTCCCTGGAATTTCATTTTATCATATCTTTGTCATACGGACTCCGATTTTAGCATATAATATATCGTTTCGAAGCTATTTTCATGCTCTACAACTTAGCATACCTTGTGAACAGATCTGAGGGTGTTTGTTATCAACAATTATTTGAAGATCATCTGTCAACTTTTTACAGGTCACATATTCATGTTTGGAAAATTAACATTATCTTTTGCAGGGATTCAACTGGTGATTTAAATTGAATACTTTCCCAAGGATTATTGCGTATATTATTTGAAAGATTTAATCAGAGCAGGGAGATCAATTGAGGAAAGAGGATTATTGGACGTATTTTCGAGGAATCAATTTGTGTAGGAATATGATCCGATCTCATGATCCTCTGGCTTGCATTTTGGAATTAATTGAAAATATCTCATTAGAAATAATCTCTTTTGATCTGTGATTATCTTTCGAGGATTACTTGATAAATTTAATTGAGATTTGAATTTTATACTTCTCAGATCCCGTGCTGAACTGTCATCTCTGTATATTTCCCTGCATTGCATTCTCATAGCATTGTAAATTTTTCAACACAAAAATTAATCGACCATTGATTGATTATTTAATTTGATTCAAGACCGCGCAACTAAAAATCACCGTTCCCTATGTTCGACCTTGGTAAACTTGCCAAGTAAAAATACTCCACAATATTCGAAGATTGTGGTATTTTGACGATCGAAATCCGCCTCCTATACTACAATTCACGGTTATTAAAGAGGTGGATTTCGCGAGCATCAATGCCATAGTGGAGCGCGAGACAGACAAAGTGTTGAAGTGTCTGCGCATGGACAATGGAGGGAAGCACATCTCTCACGGCTTCCAGAGCTGCTGTCCAGAGCATGTGATCAGGCATGAAAGGACAGAGCCCGATACACCCCAGCAAAATGGTGGCGTTGAATGGATGAATAGGATCATTGTGAAAAGAGCTCGCTGCATGCTGAAGACAGCAAAGCTGCCCAAGACCTTTTGGGTTGAGGCGGTTCGAACCACCTGATACTTTATTAATCGATCTCCATATGTTCCCTCGAATTCAGGTCCCTGAATGCATTTGATCTGGGAAAGATCCCTCATATGCTCACATGAGGGAGTTTGGATGCAAAGCTTATGCATTTATACCGAAGGAACAGAGGAAGAAGCTTGATGATAAGGCGATGCCCTGTATTTTTTTTTGCTACGGAGATCAGGAGTTTGGATACCGACTTTGGGATCCAAGGAAGAAGACCATCAACATGGATAGAATTTTTATTTTCTATGAGAACCAGACTTTCGCTGAGGACGACAATGGTGATGTTGACTCGGATGGGATTGCTATGGATGACGACAGCGATGGGGACTCAGATTTTCTCTAGTACCAGGTACAAATAGAGAAGATGCACAACCAGAACAGCATGAGCCAGATGCAGACTCCGTTGCTGCAGGTCCAGGGGATCTTGGGCAGGGGGAGCAACCTCATCAAGAAGCAGATGCAGCAGAGCCTCAGGTCAGGTGATATGGGAGGTCACATCAGCCATCATCTCGCTATCCTACTTCCTAGTACGTGATGCTGAGTGATCACGATGAGCCATGCATTTTGGAGGAGGTACAAGAGCATAAGGAGAGAGATCATTGGCAGAATGCAATGAATGAAGAGATGCAATATCTAAAGAAAAATTATACCTATGATCTTGTTGAACTTCCTGCAAGCAAGAGAGCACTGAAAAATAAGTGGGTTTACAAGTTGAAGACAGATGATGGTGGCAAGCAACTGAAGTACAAGGCCAGATTAGTTGTGAAGGGATTCAATCAGAAAGAGGGCATGGACTACGATGAGATCTTCTCACCAATCGTGAAGATGAATTCTGTGAGAGCGGTGCTAGGCCTTGTTGCAAGCCTAGATCTTGAGCTATAGCAGATGGACGTGAAGACAACTTTTCTTCACTGTGATCTGAAGGAAGAGATCTATATGGAGTAGTCACAGGGATACCATGAGAAAGGAAAAGAGCACATGATTTGCAGACCGAGAAAGAGTCTCTATGGCTTGAAACAAGCTCCTAGACAGTGGTACTTGAAGTTTGATGCCTTCATGACGAAGCAGAATTTCAAGAGGACTACAGCAGATCCATGTGTGTACCTTCGACGTCTTCCCAATGACAGGTTCATTATCCTAATGATCTATGTGGATGACATGCTGATAGTTGGTCATGATCCCAGATTGATTGCAAAGCTCAAAAGGGAACTCTCTAGGGAATTTGAGATGAAGGATTTGGGCAAGGCAAACAACATGCTTGGGATGCAGATCACTCGCGACAGGAAGAAGCACATGTTGTAGTTGTCACAAGAGTAGTATGTTGAACGTATTCTGGAGAGGTTCATCATGAAGAATGCGAAGCCTGTCAACACGTCCCTTATCGCTCATTTCAAGTTGATGAAGGAGACGTGTCCGTCCACTTCTGAGGAGAAAGATGAGATGACCAAGATTCCTTACTAGTTCGCAGTTGGCAGCCTTATGTATGACATGATTTGCACCAGACCAGACATTGCTCATGTCATGGGCGTCGTGAGCAGAGTCATGTCGAATCCGGTGATGGATCACTGGGAAGCTGTAAAGTGGATTGTGAGATACTTGAGAGAGACCTCAAGTATGTGTCTGATGTTTGGGAGGTCAGATTCCAAACTCTACGGATACACAGATGCTATCATGGCAGGAGATGTGGATCAGAGGAAATCAACTTCCGGGTACATTTTCACTTTTGCATGGGGAGCGATTTCGTGACAACCCAAGTTGCAGAAATGCATTGCACTCTCAACGACTGAAGCGAAGTACATTGCAATAGCAGAATCAGAGAAATAAGTGTTGTGGTTAAAACAATTTCTTGGTGAACTTGGATGCAAAGACAATGAGCCGGTTGTCTTCTGTAATAGCCAGAGCGCCACTGATCTGAGCAAGAGCACGACGTACCATGCTCGTACAAAGCATATAGACGTGTGATATCATTGGTTGAGAGATGCTATTAATAAGATGCAACTCATTCTGAAAAAGGTCCACACAGATGAAAATCGATCAGATATGCTGACGAAGGCCACGACTCATGACAAGCTGCAACTCTGTAGAGAGTTGAGCGGTGTCATCTCTCAGTGATCATCTTCATGGAGACATCTCCCCATTGGGGTCGGAGGGGGAGGTTGTTGGTTATTATCCGTTCCAAAAAAATAAAGAAAAAAAGAGATGGAGATTGTTGAACAATTATCCTCTTGGAGTTCTATTTGCAATAGGAGTAGGACTTGTGTTTCCTATTCCAAATAGGACTAGGAGGAGAAAGAGGAGGCATGAGTAGTATAAATAAGATCCCATGCATGGCATTGGGGATCATCTCAATTCAAGCATCTCTTCCTCTCTTCTCTCTTAATTCCCCCCCCCCCCCCCAACAAGGAGAGAAGTAGTCCACACAAGGCGTGAGGAGCAAATCCATGCAAGGCACGAAGAGCAGCCTACAGGGGAGTGAAGAGCGGCCTGGAGAATCGTGAGTTGCATCCGCACGAGGAAGAATCGTGCACGAGGAGGGACAACTCGTGACAAAGAGAAGCAACGGTATAGTGTTCTTCACGTAGAAGGTGACAGTTATCTGATTTTATTCTTATAATTGATCATCAGTTTTGTTGGGCAACAAAACTGAGAAGATATTGCGTCCTCTTATTTTTCCGACCTAGTGGATTTTGTTGCGGGTCATCGTGCCCTGTAGGTTTTCCCCTCTCTCACATTGAAGAGTATTTTTCCACATAAATTTCTCGTCTCTCTGTGGTTGCTTGATTATTGTGCTACAACTATTATTCTTAGTTCCCGTGTGGGGAACGTTCCGCTACTAGTCATCCTTTACAGGACAGGTTAAGGGAATCCCTCGATTTCCCAACGGAAGCATGGTTTCATTAATAACCTACGCCGACCTTTTTTTTCCAAGAATAATCGAGAATTAAAATTTTGCGAGATATTGATTTAGAATCAAACTGGGTTTTCCAAAATCCACCCAATATACTTTGACCTTATCATTGAAAACTTTACTCTTGATCAGCATCTGAGACCCCCCGAGTCCACGAGTTGTTGTCTCCTATTTTTGGGAAGAATGCTTTGAGTGTAGGGTGAATGTTGCCCCCACGATTTTAAGATGGTAGAGGAGTTGCTCAGAGTAAGCGTTGATTCATTGTTTCTTCGATGTGATAAGAAGAAGCTCTTACTATTGGCCAGTATAGTATGAGAAGAATCTCATCAAAATAATAAGATATAGGAAGTATATGTTACGTGGATTTACTTGGACTAGCCTTAAGGTCAAAGTCAATGAATACAACTTGGCTAATAAGCTACCTAGGTATGTGCATACAGTGGTAAAGGAATCAAGGGATGTATGCAACACAAGTTCTAGCGTGTGCCCTTTTGAGGTTTTTCTGTGACATTTAATTTTTAATTTTGTTTTTAAATACTATTTTTATATTTATTGTTATATTTTGAGATTTTTAATTAATTTATAAATTGTTTACATTATTCAGTTTTTTTATTAAACTAAATAGGGATAAATGAATAAAAAAGTGGAATATTTTGAGTTTTTAACTTTGAAAAGGTACTTTTGGAGGTATGTTTAGATTTTTTAGATTTCTAAGATATTTTATAAAATAGAAAATAAGAGAAAATAAACTGAAGCAATTAGCAAGAGGATATAAAATTACAGATAGAATAGGAATACAAGGCTATTTTTAGATTATAAATTGAAATTAGGACACAAAATAGGCCTTGTTTCTAGGTTTGGTTTTGGATTTTGTGAACTTTATAGAAATTGATGAAGGTTTTCAATGTTTATAGATTTTTGGAAAAAATATAATGAACTTTGTAATTCTTTTTGGAGGGAAAATGCGTTTATAAGAGGAATACAATATATTATTTTCAAAAATTTTAGATATAAAATAGAATAAAAATTTTTGGGATTAATTTTTTTACTCAAAAAAAGGTGGTGTTGTTTTTATTTTTTTAAAAATGCTAAACTATAATAATTTTGTACCTAAATTTTATTGTGGTAAATATAGATAGATGGATAAAAATAGGAATTTGCATGATATTACAATGCGACTTTTATAAAAAAAATAAAAAGACTAAAATCCAATTGAATTTTGGGATTTTTACCCAGCAGACCCTATAAACGTTTTAAAATACCTCTACGACCTTTTGCACAACATAATTACCCCATCGACCCTGTAAATTACCCCAAGAACCCCATGGGCCTAAAACATATTACTCGGAGGGTTCATGGGATAAGAGTTGGCAAGTTTACGGGGTCGATGGAGGAATTAGGTTGTTTCAAAGGTCGTAGAGGTGATTGGCAAAGTTTATAAGGTCTGCCGGGTAAAAATCCCTTGAATTTTGCAAAAATTGGAGGGATTTTACTAACTAATTAATGGGCTCCTGTATGATTTTTCCCATACTAAAATTTTAAACCTAGATAGTAAAAAATGATTTTAAGTGAAAAACCTTGAACTTCACAAAAATAAATGCAAGTAATTATAGAGTCTACTAAAATTAGAATTACTTAAAATGATTAAAAATTAAAATACTTACGAGTTTTTATAATTTTGGACCAAAATGAAAGAAAAATAACTCAAAATGTCTCAAATGGCCCCTTAGAGATTCAAATGCAATTGATCAAAATAATTAGATGTTTAGACCAATGGGGACCTAGTGTAATACCCAAAAAATCATGAGGCTGGGCCACAAAATATCCCATGTGTTGAGCGCACATGAGGTCTGGTGTTGAAGATACTTTACTCCCTCCGCCTACATGCCTCCGAGGTCTTTTGCTCTAATGAATATGTCAATGGCCTCACCTTGAGCTCACCTCGAGGTCTAGAGGGGTCTCAAGATCCCTGAGATTCAGTCTCTCATTGTTAGCGATGGAGCTTTGTTATCACAATTCACCCAGCTAGCTAAGACATTTGTGATATCAGACACACATGAAGGCGAGATCCAAGGTGGTTAGAATTGTTCAAAAGGCGAGAACAAACATCAAGTGGTGGGCATGATACGTGCTCCAAGGTCAAAGTGCTAGACATAGAAGATGAATGAAGTCAATGATACATGGTCACACCTGCAAAATTCGTAAAATGCCAAATGGCTTGTTGAATCCAAATAAATATCAAATGACCTCAAACGAAAAATGCCAAACATAAAAGTTGTTCAAAATTTTCAGGTCTACAATTTTTGAGGTATTTTTGCACATTCGATCATATGTGAGAGATACAAAATAGGATGATAATTATAGGTATATTTGACATGGTACTTGTCTTTTTCCTATTTCTATTTTTATTTTTATTTTCTTGTTCTTGGGAACTTTTCTTATATTATTTTACTTAATGACATATATTGTAACATTCAAGTAGGATACAATATTCATTTATACAAAACTTAAGGCTCAAGGATGTCGATGGTCGGATACAAGCACATACCTACCATAGTCATTCTAGATTATGCATATGAATACGAAATGACATAGGTACATATTTGTATGGATAAGACTTTAGAGGCCAAACTGCGAATGATTATATTTTAGTGGTGATAACCGCAGCCGATTGGATATAGATACAAGTGTGGATATAGTTATTTACATATGCAAAGAATATGCTGTGAGATATACTTTTAAGATGAATACAAAGTCAAATTTCACGAACTCACTTAAATCAATTAGGATGGCATTTCGGATTCAAAATTTATTAACACTGATTAACGTTGGTATTGATTTTATTTTGTACACTCTTAAATCTTAATGCAATAGATATATTACAAGAAGAAAAAAAAGAGGGTCTTTGTACATCCAATACATAGAATTAGAACTATGTATAAATATATGTCTATCCTATTACAAATATAAGGAAACAAAAGCACTATTCTATTAAATTGTAGACAAATATAATAGGATAGTTGACGGGGT
Organism: Ottelia alismoides; assembly: GCA_037367405.1. Classification (NCBI taxonomy): domain Eukaryota; kingdom Viridiplantae; phylum Streptophyta; class Magnoliopsida; order Alismatales; family Hydrocharitaceae; genus Ottelia; species Ottelia alismoides. The sequence continues at coordinate 211,947 of JAZKJV010009326.1, read as the reverse complement.
TATCGGAAAAAAAATTATAGGAAGAGACCATGTGTATCTACACGTGTGCGCACTACGGAGATAAATCAAGAGTCGGTGGAGGCATCTCTGCTTTGAGAAATACTGATATCTATATATATATATATTAAAATCAAGGATACAACCCAAGCATATCTTGCCAGAGATCGTCTCTAGACGAGTGAATGAGAGCCGCTTCTTATTGATAATCAGATTGGGGTTTCGTACATCCTTCAGGTTTGTCACAATCTGGTGCTCTATTAGTTATTGTTATTGTTATACAGAACGTATATGCCATTCCATTTAAATCTTAAATTACTCTTCCATCTCATGCTCCATATTAACCTCTCTCGTGTGATTGTTTCTATCTATTTCAATCTGCTAAGATTATAAAACTTTTAGTAGTTTAAGTTTCATGGATTCTGCATTAGTCACAAATAAAAATATGAATAGTGGTTATTTAGGTACTAAAGAGTACCATACGTAGAAGGTAAGTGCATAAGTGTGCATGTCTTGGTGATTAATGGCCATCATATGGTATTAAAATAGTTGCAATAATAGGAAGATTGAAGGGAACATATAATTATACCATGCTCGTGAAGGGAAGAGTACTGTTTATAACTTTTCATATTCCTTGATGAACCGTGTTTTTCTTAGTATATTGGTTAATAGTACTTAATCTAATTTCTGAAGATCGTAAATGATATTCTAGAAAACAACCAGACTCATCTTATGTTGATATGCTTTAGAGGATATAATATTCAATGGCTTACAGGAAATCATGTATTAGAATTTTTGCACGTAGGCAAACATTATAGGCATATGCCTTACTCTTATCTTGGAGGTACTCTAGATTCCCAAAGGGATATGTTGTTAAGATGATGAAATCAAGTGTATATATGCGTTGGTATAATGCTAATGCGGTAGAACTATATATTGATTGATGCGAAGTTAGATTTACGTATTGACCTCCAATATGTGGATCTATAGGGAAGGGAACGAGCATAAAATAAAAACGAGGAAAGGAAATGTCGACGATTACCTGAAAAAAAAAGTGTAGGAGAAAATTCTATCTGATGTATCAAGGTGAGTGGTCTTGAGCCTATTTTAATATATATCCTTATTTTCACAGATACCTAGAAATATTACAGTTTTGGATGCCTTTTAACTATGCTATTACACATTTATAGTCTAGTTTGATAATCAGATAAGTTTGTTTTTGTCCAAGATGATGATGGTTTAGTAAAGTCGATGTTGTATGCAAGCTTAATGTATGATAGAAAAGCTTAGTTTTATGTTTCAGACTTCAATTATGTTTTATTCATACTACAGAAGTTTTCAGATAAATACATATAAGTTCAGTATTATGATATGATTCAGATATCATAAATTCCTCCATTTACAGTTATATTGCTATGGATCAGAAAATATGTCATTAAACAATGGCCACCACAGTAGCTCTCAGACATGGGCATGAACTAGCCATCAGATATGGTGATGTCATCAGAAATGACCCTGAAACATGCCATCAGATATGGCAACCATCAGATATGGTTCAGAGGATTTTGGGTCCGCGATCTATATACACATAGGCTTTGGGCCGTATGCAGGGTGTTCTTTTGCTTTTGGGGTTGTCTACGCGTATGACTCAGTTTGTTTCAGTGTTCATGTACTTAGTACGCTAGCCACAGTGGTGTCGTTATAACAGCTGAAAAATAGAAAATTTTATTTCCGCAAGATTTTCGTCATCCAGATAATAATTAACTTCAGTTAGTCAGTTTAATATTTCAGTTTCTGTACAACATTATTATTTTGCAAAGCTTCATTTTTTTATGAAATTGTCCTGTTATAGCATTACATTTTATTTCAACTAGCCATCAAAGTTATTTTCTAAATTGCTAATATATTTTTTTCTGAAGTGCTTGAGACCCACTCGTTGGGTCTAAGCTCATTTTGAGTTTAGACTCAACCTTCTATTATTTAATATTATTTACAGACATCCCTGAGGAGCCGTAGAAGAGGCGAGGGAGTATATTAAGTTTTTGGTGGATAGTGTTGGGACATTCACTCCATTCCTGTGATATTGCAGCATATTTTTGTACTACAGGTAAATAGTATATCCAGAAAGACGCGATGTTTTGTGAAGTGAAAAGAACAGTTGTATTTGGATTTATAATAGTAGATGATGAGTATGCATAAGAAATAATGTATGTGTTTGGTACTGTGAATGTGGATTATGAAATGGGTGGTTGTGGTAGTGAATTGCTCATGAAGAATTTTTATGCAAAAGTTTTATAAGAATCATTTCAGGTACAGGGTAGCGTTTGGGAGTCCATAAAATAGAGGAATTGCTGTCGAGTTTTTTTGACACGCTAATTATTATAAAGATGATTGGATAATTTATATGTCGCACTCGTCCCGACTAGTGGGGCGGGTCGTGACATATATTATAAGCGAAGTAGGTATATTTGTTGGGGAATGTTTTTAATGCACTACACGCCTCTATGCAAGATGTTTTTGATAGCTCAATTATGCATGTACAATGAAGTCCAAATTTTATATTTTTTAAATTTTGTGATAATTTATTGTATATTTTTTGGGAGACTTGTAAGTATTTTTAGAAATTAAAGCATTTGATTTTACAAACTTTACTAATGAGTTTGGTTAATTTGTATTTCATATGCCACAAATATGAAATTTGGACTGCCTACATATGGAGAAATATGGTTTGAATTTATTGGAAAACTACGATAGATGCATTTTTGGATTATTTTTATTTTTTATTGAATTAATGCAAAAGAATTACGTCAATCTAAATTGTATTAAAAATGATACAACTGTTTAATATTTGTGTGTGTATATATGTACACATATGTATGCTTATGACTTTTGTCTATATCCTTATTTTTCTTAATTTTTTACCGAGTTAATTGAAGCTTATGCCCTTGATCCTTAGGTGAGGATTAGAACTAAACCTTGTGCATGCATATCGTATTTCCGCCTTTTATTTATTTTTGGTTTTTTTCCATATTTTAGGTATTTTTTATTGTTAATTCACGCTTCTTATGTATTATAAGCATATATTTATAGTAGTGTTATCTTAACGCATACATGACTGTGTTTGATGAGATATTTTGCTCGATTTTCAGTTCTTATGTCAATGAAACCTGGGTTCATTAAGCGCTCACAAATCAATCATGATTCATCATTCGTGGTATTGTTTTCCACATATTTGTGAGCGAGCATTGGTCTCTTTAGGAATGCAAGTTCTAATATGTGGTTTGAGGATACAATTGGGCATTTTCCCCTTTACTTTCGCAATCTCTAAAGCCATATTGGTATCATCGGATGTCCCAAGATATTGTGATCATGTTTTGCACCATGATCGTCCTACGCATCATTCTTTGCTACTATATACTATCTAACAACTTAGAACTTCAACTTTCTTCCAAACCCATGATCATGATAGCATTGGTTAGGAAGTCATGCTTTGGTCGTCCCCTCTATGAAGAGAATCGATTTATAGTCTTTGCAAGTTCGTTTGATAGGATCTTCGAAAACTCAGTTGGGTCACCGCATCGTCATTGTTGCTCAAGTGAATCAAAACTAAGTTGAGAAGGGAGGTCGAGGACTGCCGAGTTGTGTCATATCATTGTGTAAATCAACATCAGACTATGTCATGTTCGACCTGGTAAAGAAGGAGATCAATGCGTGAGAAATAAAATACATGTTTGAACCAATTATTACCAAGTTAGCAAGGCAATACATTTCAGTTCCATGAGATAAGGGTTCGTATATATACCATGATACCAGTAAGTGTTTTGGTGAAAGGGAAGATTTTCGTAAAAAAAATGATGATGCAAAAAAAAGCGGGATCGATGGAACAATTGCTACTTTCTCAACCTTTGAGCATGTGTTGTGTAACCTACCATGTAATGGGTGTTGCGCCTCACGGTAAGGACCTACAAAAACCTTGATTTTGTGTGAATCGCTCGATCTCAATCGAGCGGTTCGGGCACACTCCTGAATTACAGCAGATCCCTGCTGCTGCACAGCAGAAGATCCGCTCGCATAATACGACAGGCGGTACGGTGCCAACACACAAGGGGATGCCGAGGTAGTGCGTGAAGGTGAAGGAATGGAGGGTCCTGCGAAAAGGAGAGTTTGGATAGTTGATGGAGAGCGAGTCGCAGAGGAAACGGATTGAAGCCACCATCTGTTCACGTCTTATAAGATCGGGGTCTTCTATCACAGCCCTCTAAATTGCTGCAATCTTATACCGTCTAACTTTGCTCTGATTTGAACCAAGTGATTAGAATTTCAATTCCCTTCTTTTATTATATGGATTATTAAGAAAGGACTCGTTCTCTTCCAGTGACGTCAAGGCAACCGAATCAAGATAGATATGTTGTTATTTTTCAAAGATTAGGTAGGAGGAGTTGGTATTTGAAAGGTACTAAACAACTTTGCAAAACCATCCGATTCGAGTGCTCAATAGATGAGATGCGATTTGTTCTTCCAAAATCTTGACATGTCTTTCTGATTTTAAATGCAGGGGGACCAACAAAAAAGTCAAACTGAGATTCAGAACCCAAGTGTTTTCCATCTGTATGAGACATCGAAAGCTATTTGCATATGAATTCTACGTAGTACGGTGAGCCCATGGTTTTGTAGGCACCATGCTCATATATTTCCTGACTTGTCTGTTATATATATATATATATTAGTTGACCGAATGGGCGAAAATATGACTCTATTACATCTATCAAAGCACACAATCAATCAATAAGCAGCCCACGAAGTTTACAAGATTTAATCAATGTAACTAGAGAAAAAAATTTGGCGATGTTCTCTTGAAAGAAACCTTCCAATGACCCACTCATCCTAAAATATGTATATATCCAGGTACAAGATAAACGGATCCTAATCAGATCGTCCAAGATCTATTTAATTAAGAAATAATATTCCTTTCTAAAGCACAGAATAAGATGAGGTAATTAAGAAGGTTTACAGAGAGGATTCAATAATATTATTACCTCCATATATAGGGGCAAGGGACTCAGCCAGCTTTGATCTCCACTCTGACTAGGTAGGTATCTGAAAGCAGGTCCAGGGGGGGTCCTCAGTTCCGGTTCTGCTCAGTCGGAGCAGGATTTTCATTTAGACTTTGCTCTAAGACCCAGGAAGGCTAAGGAAGCGGTCCTAGGCAGGAGTGTCGTGCCCTCCCCTCGCATAGTCCTCATGAACAAGGAGTTCGGCTCGTACCCTTGCTTGATGGTCAGTGGTACCCCACCTTCCACCAGGTTCGCTTTTGAAGGCTGAGTTTTGCGCCGGCAAGCGATGCTTATGCCTTAGGAAAGCGAACAACCTTCTAGTAGATAGCAGTCGTACCTCTCAGGGTGTTGGTGAGACGTAGAGGCAAGGGGACTATTATATTAAACACCGCTGACGGTGAGGATTCTGATCACCAAGGGAGTTTGAAATCTTACCTCAAATGTCGATTACCGAGACGAGTGGAAGGGAAAAAACTACACATTGGCATGTATTTTGAGAGAAAAAAGATGGGATTTCTCTTTCCTAGAATTTAAAAATGAAGGCTCTAATTACAATCAAACATATATTACTTTCTAATATACCGGAGATAGTAAAGCAACCCCACCGTCGCCGCACTACCGCCATCTACCAAATGGTGTTTACACAGAAGGTATGATCGTGGCATTATCTCCAAAGTCCTCACGACGCGTCCTTGATTTCCTTGGGATGGGACCAGTTCATTATAAATAGACAGATTGTTGGTGTTGAGATACAAGGTTCCATTATAAGTTAGGCGTAGCATCCATGGCATTCCTCCTACGCCTCCTGCTACTCTCTGCAGTCCTGCTGCTGGCCTCCGACGTAGGCGCAACCAGCTGTCGAGGTAACGGTCATGGAGATGGTAGCGACGCAGCCCATGCTTCGGAGCGCTCCCTTTACGCAAGGTTTCTAAAGGCCAAACTAAGTCCTCCCCCGCCGGCTGGGGATGTACACTATCACCGCTCTCCTCCGCCGCCTATTCCAAAATAATATTTTGGAAATATTATTTTCCAAAATATAACGATGTTCATTTCGTTTGTTTGCACAAGAAGTATTTCTCAACCACATGTTTATCATTCTCTAACTTACTTAAAATTGTGATAGAAAACTTATTTTTTGATCATATCGTAGATAACAATAAAATTGGACACTATAACGGTGTATTTTTTTGTTAGGAACGAGTATCTTTCGTTGAAAATTTTTATCTTATGCATTAAAATCCTCAAGAAAAAAGCTATTCTCTTTCAAAGTTGTGATTTGTATTAAAATTGATGAATGACACAAAAAGTCATGGGAGAATGATATCATATAGCAATTCATATAAATGTTAATAGGAAAAATACTTTGGGTTTTGGTGGTCTTCAAAATAACCATGACACAAACATTTGTTGTACAAGTTCGATTATTTCGGATTGACTTACAAAGAGGTTTTTACACTTTTCATCTGATATCAATGTGGTCTTAAACTTACAAGCTTAACTACAAGCTCCAATGCATTTTAAAAAGGGTAAATTACAATTTGGGTCCCCATCTATGGGTCAGATCTCAGAATGGGTCCCGACCTTTAAATTGTAACGATTCGGGTCCCAGGACCATTTAAGAAATGGAAATTTTGGGGTTCATGATGAATATGCCCTTGTTGGGAAGAGAATGGGGGGTAGAGTTCCAACTTTTAAACAAGGGCATACTCGTCATTAGCCCCAAAAAATTCCTTACAATAATGGCCCTGGGACCTGAATCGTTACAATTTAAAGATCGGGACCCATTCTGAGATCGGACCCATAGATGGAGATCCAAATTGTAATTTACCCTTTTTTAAAAATGATAATGTTGTTCCCTTCTGGTTCGAACGATGTTACGTGAATTCAACTGCAAAGGATTGATGCGGAATCATGATATAATAATAATAATAATAATAATAATAATAAAATTTGGAACTCTAATGTATAAGTTTGGAGGCCATGTTGACATCATAGGTCAACGTTCTGTCCTCTTTGTAGATTGCTCACTATTTTTTTTCAACATGGAAATAATCGATTAGCTTGATGAATAAGTTTGAATTAAAAAAAAGATAATCGATTAGCTTGATGAATAAGTTTGAATTAAAAAAAAAAGAGATAATCGATCTAACAGCCGTCGGAGGCCATTCTTCACGTTGAAATTTGGGGCCACCAATTGCGTCGACACAGATGTCATCTAGTTGATTCCTACAGTGGATTTAGTTGGTCAATCTATCAGACGCGGTTAGCCTGATTGTGCACAAAGGTCCAATCAGACCCATTCCATTGCCACATCTGATTCAATCCTACATAATTTTAGATCCAAAACCCTAGACGTATCATTTTCATGGACGTGATAATTCCACGTGTCTCCATCTGCACCAACATGCCCTCTGAGCCATCACATCCGAACGGCCTGAGGCTGGCTGCCCTTCGCCACAGCCCAACCGGAAGGTCCAGAACCTTCCTCCACATACATCGTACCTGGACGCATTTCGAGCGCTCTCCCTCGCCTATAAATAAATTTAACAGCTCCCACCTGTCGTCCCAGATCACCGCAAACTCGATTCCCAAAGGAAGGAGAGAGACCATCCTTGCGCGTTCTTCCCGGAGAATCCCCTAATGGCTCAGCGATCGATGGACGAGGTGGAGGCCGTGAGGAGGAGGAACATGGATCTGGAGGCGGAGCTGAGGCGGAGCAGGGAGCGGGAGCAGAGCATGAGGAAGGAGCTGGAGACCACGAGGAGGCGACTGCAGATCGTGGAGGAGGCGGAGGAGCGGCTGTGCTTGCAGCTCGGCGAGCTCGAGGCCGAGTCCGTGGAGCAGGCGCGCCTCTCCTTCCTGAAGATCAAGGCGCTCAAGGAGCAGCTGGAGCGGGCGCAGTCGCTCCTCGGGGAAACCTCTCCTCCTCATCGAGGTAGCGTCGCCATCGCCATAGTCTGAATGGCCGAGCTTTGGTGGGAAATGGACTAATTTTGTTAGGGCAAATCACGGCTGTGTTGTTAATTAAATACGAAATTTGGCGTGGAAAACGGGCTGCAACAGCAGGAGCCCATCGGGACTGGACCGATTCCCTATGAATTCTTGGAGTGGAAATTTTATTCGTTTGTGACATTAATGCAAAGGATCGCTGTGCTATTATGCTATGGTTTCGTTTCGTAATAATGCATTTTAATCGTGATTAATCCTCTGATCAAGATTAGTTTTCTGTGCTTGCTTGCCATTTCTCTCAATTAGGGCCCGTTCAGTTCGCGAATAAGCAAGAATAAGGAGAATAAGGCTCTATTCTTTGTTCGGCTGGAGGATAGGAATAAGGAGAATAAGGTGAAATAAAGGTAAGTAAGGTGGGATAAAGATATGAATACGAGTGAAATAAGATAGAATAATGGAGAATAGTCGTACCACTGGGAACCGTGTCGGGAGGAGAATTGACCCCTTATTTCAGGGTTTATTCTCCAACCAAACAGGCCAGAAAATTAAAGGACAAGTGTATCGCTTTAGTGCCCCGAAATCAAGCTAGAATAAATCATTCTTTCAGTCCACATTTATACTTCAAAATCCACAAGAAAATAAGTTTGAATCATCGTGAAAACATGATGGATGGTTTAGAGTTTTTTAAAGCAAATAAGAGATATTATATGTTGCACCCATCAGAAAACCAGAACACGGCAAATCTACCAGTTGTGTAATTTGGAGAAGAACAAGACACACCGATCCATAAAAAGGTAGCCCCGAAGTGGCAAGAAATGGATAGCCCTACCAAAGAAATCATTGGTTAGTATTTAGGGATTTTTACATTTATATTCTTTCAAAATTACAGTTATTCGCTTACAGACCGTACCCTTTTCGAAATAACACTTGTGTCCATGTATTTTTACAAAGAGTTTTTATCAGTTGTACCCTTTAAGATATTGCAATATCAGTTATGCTCCTTTCTTTTTTGAAATATCAGTTGTGCCTCTGCATTCTTGCAAAATTCACAGTTCTACCTTTTGTAATATCAGTTATGCCCCTACTTTACCTTAACAGAAGGGCAGAACTGTTAATTTTGCAAGAAGATAGAGGCATAACTAATATTCTAAAAAGAGAGAGACATAACTGAAATTATAATATCTCAGAGGGGCACAACTGATAAAAACCTTTTACAAAATTCATGCTGCTCTTCTCTTCCGTTGTTACACCTCTGCTCTTATTTTACCTCAACAAAAGGACAATAATGTGAATTTTGTAAGAATACAAGAGGACCGGTGTTATTGCAAAGAAAGTAGGGGCAAAACTGCAATCAGAGAATCTCAGAGATAGTATTTGGCCCAGTACGATGTTAGTATCGTTACATCAATATATAATTGCTAATTATTCTTTAAATGATTGGGATTTGATGATAGTTTTATGCTATATTATTTTCAATGACGTGACTTCTATATGTGCATTTGGTGGTGTTTATGTCGAGCACGTTTTTATATATACAACCTTGTATTTTTGTGTCCTTTTTGTTGTCCCACTGAATTGTACGCTTTTAAAAAATTCCTCGTAATGTAATCTTCTCATTTTTAATGTAAATGTCTTAATAATAAATTCTTCCTTTCTAACAAGTTTCAAATGAAATTTATATTACTTTAAATTAGCTACATCGTAGAATTTTAGACCATTTGAATGGAATTAAGTTGAGGACAAGCCCCGTATTCATCTTCACAACCCAGCACACCATTATCTGCTTAAAAATACTCCATTATCTGCAGTTTGGAAACTTGCTAAAATAATTTCCACTTATGTCTATGGTAAAGATTCTGTTGTTTTAAGATTCTGAAAACAATAATATTTATTTATTGATGGGAAAAATTCCATAGAAATTCTAAGATAGTCTATTACATTTAATAGCAATTAACGAAGGCATTCTACAACCTTTATTGCCTGCATTCATCATCTCTCCTATAATTATAGATATTTTTCTCGATCTGTTAGACGGGATATTTTTCCACTACAATTTCCATAACTGATTGAGGGTACTCAAACAGTTCTCCTATTGTAATTGCATTAATGTTGTTGTTTCTAGATTTAATGTAATCAGGTTTTAATTTGATAAACTTATGTAATTATATTGGATTATAAATTTGGTTTCAATTGGGAAATCAAATGATGTTGGAGGGAAGTTGGGAATTCCCAAATTTAAAACAAAAGAAGTTTTGGGTGGAATTTTAATACCACATCTATTAGTTTTTGTTAAACTCAAAAAAAGGAAAGGATGAAGTTTCCTGTAACTTTGTATGTCCATTCTCATGTTGAGTACAAGGGTTATATATAACAAGAAAAGAAGGAAGATGAAAGAAAGGGAGATGAAAGAAAGGAAGATGAAGAGTTATAGCCGTTGAGTTATAGTTGTTACAACAACGGCTAATACAAAATTAATGTTTAAATAATATTGTTAACATCCTCCCTCAAACTCAAGATGGTAAGAAACCAACTTGAGTTTGGAAACAAGGTATTGAAAGCGTCTAGGCGGAAGTGCTTTGGTGAAGATATCTGCAGTTTGTTCATGGGAAGAAACTTGCAACAGGGACAAAACTCCTCTTTGAATATGTTGACGGATGAAATGACAATCTGTTTCAATATGTTTTGTTCGCTCATGGAAGACGTTATTGTGAGCAATTTGAATGGCACTTTTATTATCACAATGCAATGGTGTGGCTGTTGAAGGAGAAGCACCCATATCTGCAAGAAGCCATCGTAACCAAAGTAACTCAGAGGTCGTATCTGCTAATGCACGGTATTCTGCTTCTGTACTAGAGCATGCTGTTAATTCCTGCTTTTTACTTCGCCATGAAATTAGTGAGGAACCCAGGAAGAAACAGAAGCCAGTGGTTGACCTACGATCTATCGTAGAACCTGCCCAATCTGAATCTGAATAAGCATACAAATTAAGAGGCGAGTTTTTAGCAAAGTGTAGACCATGAAAAATGGTTCCTTTGATATATCTAAGAATTCTTAGTACGGCTGCAAAGTGTGTTATACGTGGAGATGACATGAACTGGCTTACCAACTGAACTGCATGTCTAATATCAGGACGAGTAACTGTAAGATAAATTAGACTTCCGACAAGCTGACGATAGAGGGTTGGATCAGAGAGAGGCTTTCCATCAGTTAAATTTAATTTGACATTTGGTTCAAGAGGGGTTGAAGTGATTTTATCATCGATGATTCTAGCTTTTCTCAAGAGGTCTAAGGAATATTTTGACTGAGTAAGGTAAAGACCTGTAGTGTGATGTGTAACTTCTAATCCTAAAAAATAATGAAGTTTTCCCAAATCTTTCATTTCGAATTTTTGAGAGAGAAAGTCTTTCAAGTCGTTAATACCAGATATGTCATCACCAGTAATGATCATATCATCAACATAGAGAAGTAAGAGTATGATACGATTATCAGATTTACGAATAAATAGAGTTGAATCATAAGAGCTTGGAACAAAGTTGAAAGCAGTTATGGTGGAACTAAAAGTTGCAAACCACTCCCTCGGCGCTTGTTTTAGACCATAAAGTGCACGTCGTAATTGACAAACTTTATTTTTAGGAGTGTGGTATCCTGGGGGAGGACGCATGTAAACTTCCTCATGAAGTTCACCGTTTAGAAACGCATTTTTGACATCCATTTGAAAAAGATTCCAAGATCGAGCTGCTGCAACTGCGAGAAGAGTATGGACAGAGGTAAGTCGAGCAACAGGAGCGAAAGTTTCCTCATAGTCAATGTCATATTCTTAGTTGAAGCCTTTGGCGACAAGGCGAGCTTTATGACGATCTATTGATCCATTGGATTTTGTTTTGATCTTATAGATCCATTTGCAGCCAATTGCAGTTTTATTAGGTGGGAGATCAACAACATCCCAGGTGTTGGATTTTTCTAAGGTATGTAATTCTTCATCCATAGCATTTTTCCAACAAGTGTCAGCAACGGCCTCTTTGTATGAAGTTGGCTCAGTAGACGATATAATGGTGGAGAAACAATGATAATTTTGTAAATGAGCTGGAAGATGTGTTTGGCGAGTAGATCGTCTAGGAGCTTGAGTTTCCATAGAGAGATTGTGGCCAATAGGCGGGGCTGAAGGTGTATGATCATGGGAAACCAAATCTGGTGGTTGGATGTCAGTGTCGTTAGGAAAAAGATCGAGAGTAGAAGTATCAAGAACAATATCTCTTCTTTCAGGAACCATGTGAAAGGTTGATAGAGTAGAAAACATGATGTGGTCCCAAAAAACAACATGACGTGATATACGAAGGCGTTTAGATATTGGATCCCATCAACAATAACCTTTATGATTAATGCCATATCCAAGGAAACAACAAAGTCGAGATCTAGGTTCAAGTTTAGTACGCTCATTTGATTGAAGTAACACAAAACAAGTACATCCAAAAACGTGAAATTTTGTGTAATCAGGTGTAACTCCGTATAGACGCTCAAAGGGTGTTTGATTGTTTATAACTAATGAAGGAAGGCGATTTATAATAAAAATGGCAGTAAGAATTGCTTCACCCCACATATTTTTAGGACACTTGGCAGATATTATCATGGATCTAGTGGAATCTAAAATTTGTCGATGTTTTTGTTCGGCTCGACCATTTTGTTGTGAGGTTCCAGGACATGATCGTTGATTTATAGTGCCTTATTGTTTCAGAAAGGTTTGAAGCTTGGTATCAAGATATTCCATTGCATTGTCTGTTTGTAAAATCTTAATCTTGGCATTGAATTGAGTGTGGATCATGTTAGCAAAGTTGATATAAATCTTTGTAAGTTCTGATCTACTTTTAAAAAGATAAATCCAAGTAAAACGAGTATGGTCATCTATGAAAATCACATAATAACGAGATCCACCCATTGAAGGTGTGGAGGATGGTCCCCAAATATCTGAATGAACTAAAGAAAATGGTGCTTCTGCTATAGAGTCATTTTTATCAAAAAAAGAGATGGTTGTTTAGCCATTTGACAAGACACACAATCAAAGGAGGTATTTTCAACAAAACCTAACTTGCCAGTAGTGATTAAAGGACGCAACTTAGTAACAGAGCAATGAGCTAATTTGGAATGCCATGATTGTATAGTAGAGGTGGTAGAAGCAATACAAGTTGTTATTTGAGGAAGATGAAGATAACTGAGCTCGAATAAGCGACCCACTTTACGGCCAGTCCCAACGAGCTCCCGTCGAAGGATTGTGGACCTGACAACCATCAGATGTAAAGGTTACATGAAGGCCAATATCACATAATTGACCAACAGATATTAAATTGTATGCTAATGAGGGAACAAAATATGTGTTTGGAAGATCTAAATTATTTGTTTGGATATGTCCTATGTGATTAATAGGTATGGTAGAACCATTGGCAATGCTTATATTTGAGGTGTTGTTAGTGGGATGTTTATAGATAAAAGAACTTGAATTGCCAGTCATATGATTACAACAACCAGAATCAAATAGCCAAGTGGTCTTACCTTGGATGGTAGATAAAGCAGTCGAATTGGTGGAGGGTTGAGATAGCACATGTTTCAACATTTTCTCCAAGTCATTTAAGGAGATGGTTGATGATGACGAAGAATCGGTATCAGGAGTTGTCACAAATGCAGCCGGAGGAGCATTAGTCAAATTTGGAGTTGGGTATGCACGCTTATACATTGGAGGTCTTGGTGGCTTAATGGGACAAATTTCAATGACATGTCCCTTTTGCTTGCAGTAACGACACTCGGAAGAGTATTTCATTGGACATGCCCCAGACATATGCCCCCTTTTGTGACAGCTATGGCATTCAATATTTCGACATTCAGATATGATATGACCTGTGCGTTGACAATTGTTGCAATATTTCTTTCCATATTTAGCAGCAAGAGCGACATCTTCATGCGAAGTGTTGAGAAGGCCAAGATGAGTCTCTTCGGAGAGAATCTCAGATACAGCTTGATCAAGAGTCGGTAGAGGACTACGATGAAGGAGAGATGCTCGAGCTGGTTCGAACTCATTTTTCAGACCCATCAAGAATTGAATAAGACGTAGTTGGTCACGATGGGTAATGAATTTAGCTGCATCAGTTGGAGAATCAAGGATAGGCTCTGCGACGGCCAAGTTGATCCCATAGTAACTGCATTTTTGAGAGAAAGTCGTTGATGCTTTGGCTTGGACTCTGTTTGAGACTATGAAGAGTACCCCAAATTTGGTATTGTTGAGCCAAGTTCACATTGTCGTATCTAGTCTTCAGAAACTCCCATACCTGATTAGCAGTTTCATAAGGACCAAATTGTTCATGAATAGTAGATGTAGAAGTGTTACAAAACCATGTCAAAATTTGATGGTTCTTGCTATCCCAATCCTCCAATCTTTCAAAGAAGTTGTCATCACTTTCACCTACAATTTTTATTGGAGTTTTGATATCACCTGTCACATAGCGCCATAATTTTCGCCCTTTCAAACAACTTCGCATAGCTTGTGTCCAAGTACGATAATTTTTCCCATCTAAAATAGTTGGAATGGGGGGTGCAATTGATATTTTCTCCATGACGAGAAAAGATAGGGTATATGAAAGCAAAAATAAATAAGGATGGAAAGAGATACAAAGTATGGGTTTTTAAGAAAAAAATGCTGATTTGGAATGATGTAGATGCAGAATACGGGAGTTTTTTTTAAAAAAAAAGAAAGTCAAAGGTAAGTATGCGGATAGAAAAGCAGACTTTGTCACGGGATAAGGAAGAGATAAAAAAATGAGAGAAGCTGAATGAGGACAAGAAAACTTATGGAAGGGTTGCTGAGAGGATGGGCACTGCGCGCGTCGACGCGGTGACGGAGGAGGGTGGCGCGAGGACTGGAATCGTGGAGACGTAGTGCAGTAGTAAGGTTTGCGAGGCACTAGTAAGAGATGTGCCGGACTGGTTGTTGGAGGAGGCAGCCGTTTTCCCCAGGGGGAGGGTTTGGCCACCGCCCAACTGAGGATGACTTGAAGGTCGCGCCGCCGCTGTCGCGTCGTCGGGAGGCGCTACTGGCGCGTCGTCGGGAGGCACCGCACGGGGCGTGGGCTGGGCTCTGCGCTGCTGGATGCGGAGGAGTTTTGGCGGCACACGGAGGATGGGTGGTCGGGACAGTGTGGACCCGGCGTTGGCGCCACACTAGGAGGAGCAAGACGACAGACACGGTTAATCTGATACCATGTTAAACTCAAAAAAGGAAAGGATGAAGTTTCCTGTAACTTTTTATGTCCATTCTCATGTTGAGTACAAGGGTTATATATAACAAGAAAAGAAGGAAGATGAAAGAAAGGGAGATGAAAGAAAGGAAGACGAAGAGTTATAGCCGTTGAGTTATAGTTGTTACAACAACGGCTAATACAAAATTAATGTTTAAATAATATTTTAAAATTTTGGTGGACTTATATATAAATTCATTCCCTCAAACTCTTGTAGCAATAATAGAGAAGGGGAATGAAAAATCACGTGCATGCGTGATTCACTCCGACTCGGGTTCCAAAGAGTCAATTTGGATCTTAGAGCTCGATAAATTTGTTACGGGTTTCTTTCTCAACAGCTCTGACTTAGACACCGTTTTAGAATCCGAAAAGGAGTCCGTTGAGGGGCATTTTCGGAAGAAGAAAAGTCACATGCTAAGTCTGCTTATACCTCTGGACTCCTGTTTTCTTCTCACGCAAGAAAACTTTCTCTCTTGCTCTATGTTCTTCCACCGCGACTGCGATCATGTTCTTCTTCTCTCAGTTGTGGTTATCTGAGATCTTTTCAATCTTGTCTATGTGCGCAGGCAATAATCGTGTGCCATCGTATCTTGGGAGCGGATCGCTAATGCCATTCGCACCGGTATTTTAGGGACTATATCCTCTCTAAGGACAGTTCATTACACGCACGCTTCGATGATCTCTAATCTAATATATTTACTGTTTTGTTTGTCATAATGTGTTTATTGATTTACCTTTCACGGATCTCACCCTAATGCCATGTTGGCTATTTTTATATTAACTAGAAGTTTATGTAGAAGCTATATGCTTCATTTGCTCTTCCTTGTATTTCCTTTCTTTCTTCAATAAAAGGGGATACCCGAACCCCAGAAATTACCGGGCTTATGAAAAAAAATCAGTTCCTTTATGTATTTTGTAATCGGATTATGAATCAGAAATGCATGATAATTCTCTTGTTAATATGTAATGCATTTATATTTATTCGTATAGGTTCAGAAAATTAATATTTAATATATACATTAATGATCTTGATAACAACACATGACATCCCTATTGAGACAACTAATATTTTGACAGTAACAAATTAATTATATTGGAAAGGAGATAACTATTTTACCTGTGATATTAACATTATTATTATACAAATCATGTCTTTAAGTGGATAGATCCTTTACAGAAAAAGAGATAATCGGATTAAGTGGGGATGGTAGCATATGAAGCTACATGAAGACTCGTGCTTGTTATTTATTTTGCTTATTGAATCAAATTTTAATAATCAAGCTTACAATTACAGGGTACGAAGCCTTTCATTAATGTTTCCACATTTAAAAATTATAGTGTTGATAATGTGCATTGTTATGCGATACCAATACACTTTTTTTTTGAATCAACATACCAATACACTTTTGTCAATGCTGCATTAGGACAACCTCCGTGAACAGTTACAAATATATTGTTTCTGTACCTGAAAATTCTATTAGGCTTCGTTTGGTAGCTGGTGTTCACCGGTACGTTCCAAACCCTTCCAATCTGGGTTGGGTTTACTTGTATGGACCCTACAATTTCTTTGATATAATGTGTTTTAATTGTATCCAAAAAAAATTATTAACATAAAAAATATATTATAGTCATTAAAAAATTAATATAACACATAATCAATGTCACATCACATCACAATTATCACTCCAACCCTCCCAACCCTCCAAACAGCTACTATTCACAGGGGATATCCCAAACCAACCCAACCCAACCCCGTTACCAAACGGACCCTTAATGTCTTCCACCGAAACAAACTTTAGCATTGATTTTTTCAATTAAAAATAATTTTAATTTCTATATTCTTGATAATTATTGGGCGTCGATACAATTGAAATTGCATTGCTACATCTTTCTCATTGCTAGAATTATGAATCCTTCAAAGCCAGTGTTACACAGTACATGCAATGATGCACTGATAAACTAATAGTTGTTAATTGAAGTAATCTTTATTATTGGCTCAGAGGCATCTTGTTGAAAGTCTTTCTTCCCAAGAGGAAGATAAATCTTTGGAAAGGTTATGTACCATGAAGCATTCCGCGTGAAATACTATCTTCTTGTGTGGAAGATAAATCGTATACAGTGTGCTTTGTAAACGGTTTGGACTACACCAGAAGTAGTCGATACATTATGTGTTTTAAGCATCGAGAAGGTCAAGCTCACTTGCAAGGTGTAGATCTTGAGTAGGGTGAACCTATCTAGATCTCTATGCACTATAGATTGCTTATATGGTTGTTTGTTTATCTTTGTGATTATTTGAGCTGAAGTTTTATTTGATCTTTATTTTCCCTAAAATCGTTGTTCACCCCTGTTCATAGTGCATCTTCGATCCTATCAAGCTTAAAATATACATAAATGAGCTTTCATCCCTATCTTTAACTTTTTGTAGGGCGCGCTCGTGATTTTGACACTCGATTTTTTGGTACAATGAACAACAACTCGTGTTCTTTAAGTTCAACAGTTATTGAGTATTTCG
Source organism: Ottelia alismoides (assembly GCA_037367405.1). Taxonomy (NCBI): domain Eukaryota; kingdom Viridiplantae; phylum Streptophyta; class Magnoliopsida; order Alismatales; family Hydrocharitaceae; genus Ottelia; species Ottelia alismoides. The sequence continues at coordinate 194,155 of JAZKJV010009326.1, read as the reverse complement.
TGCAAAATTTCATTAGTCGCAACCTTATCGATGTTACAAATTATGTCGAAGAACATCATCTTTGCAATTTTTTTAATTCTTACACAAGTTATTTATGCATTGCCATCAATAGGCTAGAAGAAATATAGAACGAACATCAAAAAGAATTTTCTTTCCGAGATGGATACCGTAATTCAAGACGACCAAATTTCCTCACAAATAGCTGATTTACATGATTATCTATGTGTAATGATGCAGTATATATACAAGTTTCCAAGTCCAATTATTTATGTCATACTATATCATTTTTGGAACTTAGAAGTGTGTGTGTATTTGGCTAATTAAATTTAAAACTTGAAATTGTTTACAATAAAGCAAGTCAAACATGTGAGGGCATATCGAAAAAATTTAGCATCTATGATGCGTTATTTCATTGAATTTTCCCACATCACCTTTTTCATATTGTCATAAAGGGCATGATCTCCACACTCCAAATAAGGTTTCTTTTCCAACTCTAATGAATTTGCTTCGTATAATTCTCCATCCGATCAAAGCACTTGTCGATTGTGTATAATTTGATAAAGGTATGAATAATAACACTTGCTCGAAAACATTCCTTTGTGTCTCATACGAATAAATATGCATGCATGATTATCATGCAAAAAATCTTCTTTCAAATCCAAATGACTGCTCCACATCGTTTCTATGTTGAGAATGTTTATGATTGAACATGTGCTTGTACAAGTGGTAACATATTGGCCACCTTGAGAGATCGCCATAGCGACATATGATATGTTATACCACAAACAAATCCTTTTGGTACAATGAATCTATCATTATCAATGGCATCCCTGAGTTCAAATCTATCATAAGAAGACCCCTCTACATCTTGACCTTGACATTCTAAGACTTATATTAGTTCCTTTTCCGATAAGCTCCCTTGCATCAAATTTCATGTATGATATTCGTCGCTAATCTCAAATATAAAAAAAATCATTTGTAACAAATAATGTCGTCACTATATATTTAACATCAGCTGATATAATGTCGAAATTTGAAAAAAAAATGTCACTATAACCTATTTTTGGTGCAGTGAGTTTTTTACACATGTCCTTTATGACTTGCTAGTAACACTTGCTCCTCGACAATAGTTTAATTTGTAATTTTACTTTGTACTCATAAATTCTCATTGTTTTGAGTTGTATATAAAGAAGGCATTGGAATATGCTCATCAGAATTTTATTATACAATAAGTCAGATCTATACTAAATAAGACTTTTCATAATTAAAAAGGAGTAACCGAATTCAAATTTATTTATAAGCTCGTTCTTACTCACCAATAGACCTCGCATGTGGCCAAGTGGCCCTCCTTGCTCAACTCGCTCATAGGCCGGGTTCGAGCTAAGAGATTTCATAAATGGACCAATCCAGTCCAACCCGTTCTTTGGCATGTAGTGCCAATTGGGCAAGTACTAGAAATGAACCATGAATTTCTGCCCGATCCTGTCCAGCCCAGAAAAATGAAAAAAAATACATATTAGAAAAATTAGATGTTACATGCACTTAATATAGTTCAAGTTTTTCTTTTGCATTATAAATGTTATATCATATTTAGTAGTTTAAAGTTCAAAAATATCGAGAACCTAGGATAGACATCGAACATCATGACTCACTTGTTGAGCGGGTGCATAGCCGGATCAATCCGGCCCATAGCTCTTCCCGACCCGTACTTTAGCCATGTTTATTGAACCTCGAGGAATATTATATTTGGTTGCATGGTCAAAATTGTATTGAAACCAGAGGACTAATGATCTACCATCCTGCCACTCGTTAATTAAGTTATAATAATTAATACTATAGGGATTGTGAATACGTACGACAGAACTTGTGGCAATGGTGTTATGGGGAACAAGCAATCCTCTTACTTTTAGATAAGACTCACATTCCCAATAATATGCTTTACATAATTTTTTGGTTAATGACCTATTTGGAATATAAGAACATGACCCGATTGTTTGGAAATTGACTTTCAAAAATTGTGCGAGTTGGTTTGATAAACAATAAGGAACATCGAGACTCTTAAACATACGTGACGAAATTGTAGGGATCAGATTTTTATTTCGCTTGATATAAAAGTAACATTGATAAACACATGAATTCTTTGAAAAAATGTTTTGGGTGATACTAAATAGATAGACGAATATTTATTTTGAAAACGATAAGGATTCATTCCTATGAGATGCCCACTATTTAGTACAACTGCGGAGTACTTCACACTGGAAGCCATATAGAGATATACAAGTAACCTGCAAAAATAAAAAGGAATCTACCAATAAAAGTCTTTGTCAGATATTCGAAATCATTTGTTGGGAGGCTTGACGATGGATATGAGGTAGGGATGGTAACGAATATGAATATATTCGTATCCAATCCACTATCATATTCGTTTTATACATATTTTGATATTCATATTCATATGCATTCTATAGTGGATGCGGATATTAATATCACTTTGACATTCATTAAAAGTCGCACTAGTATTCGTATATCCATTTAATATAAAATATAGTCATTTATTTATAGCCATGTGTAACAATATTTTATGATTGCATTCACTATTTTATGATTACATATTTTATGATATAATTTATGTGTAAATCATCTTAATATGTATATTTTAGTTAATCTATTAAATATTTTTATTATAATTAGTATCAGATTCGTATTTATTTTATATTCATATTCATTTCTAAGGACATGATAACACATATTTTATAGTCGTCAATATTCGTATACGTATTTGTATCCTTCACTTTGGACAGAAAGAAGAGCGGGCTATCGCACTTCCTCCTCATAACTACCTGAATCTCCTGATTGTTAGGATTAGAGTCATTAGGATTGGAAATCCAAATAGGATTGGACTCCTAATCCTAATAATAGTTGAGTTGTATTCTATTTAGAGTCCTAAAGGGATTAGGATTATGGGGTTTTATTTGGGCTATATAAAGAGGGGGTGGAGGCATTGCCTCAACATCACCACCGACAAGAACAATGTAACCCCTAGAGAGAAAGTAGTATCAAGCAGACGTGTCTGAAGGCGCATCCAGTATCCGAGAGGAGACGATACCGAGATGTGTTCCATCAACTGGTATCAAGCAGAGTTGGTACCGCTTCCGCTCCCAATAAGTGGTATCAGAGCCAGGCTCGACAACAGCGAAGGATACGACGTGATGTATCAGAGCCAGGTTCGACATCATCGAAGGATACAACGTGGCATATCAGAGTCAGGTTCGACAACAACGAAGGACACGACTTGGTGTATCAGAGCCAGGTTTGACAGCAACAAAGGATACGACGTGGCATATCAGATCCAGGTTCGGCGTTGTTAAAGGGGCACGATGCAAAGGATCGGAGTGAAGGTCGACATCGACGAGATAACGTGACGCAACAGATGCGCAATCCCCAGAAGTCGTGATATGGTGGTCTCTTGGAATCGACCAGAGGCGTCGAAGAATTCTGCTAGCATTGACTGGTAGGAGATCATGCAAGGTGGCACGTTGAGGGCACCCAGTGATGGGTGCATCATCCAGAGGTTGTGAGTTCCTGCTAACGAGACTTGCAGATGACGAGGATTCCGAACAAGGTGTATAAGCTTGAGGGGAGGGTCGTGACAGGTGATGGAGCTCCAGTTATTCCCAGAACGAGGAGTACATGAGATAGCGACATGTTATCGGCATCTCTTCTGCAGAAGCGTGAAAAAGGGAGAAGCCAGAGCGATTCACTTTACCAGAGGATGTCGGCACAATCTCTAGTCACGAGAGTTTCGTGGTGCCGCATCATGAGTCACAATACTGAGTTGTGCGAGTGCCCAAGAGGTGGCACGTCGAGGGCACCTAGTGACGGGTGCATCACCCAGAGTTGATAAGTCACTGCTAACGAGACTTGCAGATGATGGGGATGACCCACTCCAGACCCAAGACGATAAAGAGATCATAATGGAATTCAACTCAAGGGGGAGATTGTTAGGATTAGAGGATTGGAATCCTAATAGGATTGGACTCCTAATCCTAATAATAGTTGAGTTGTATTCTATTTATAGTCCTAAAAGGATTAGGATTATGGGGTTGTATTTGGGCTATATAATGAGAGGGGTGGAGGCATTGCCTCAACACCACCACCAACAAGAACAATGTAACCCCTAAAGAGAAAGGGGGAGGGGGAGAGAAGAGAGGAAGAGAGTAAGGGAACGGAGAGAGTTGTACTCGTTCTTCTTTTAGTGATCTTTCTTCTCCGGTGGTCGCGAGAGGTGACTGACCACCGTTATACCCAGCTGTTATTTTCTTCATGTGCTTTTGTGATGGTGATCTATTGCATATCCGCATCCGTATCTATATCCGCTTTCGTATCCAGGGGTTCGGTATCCGAGAGGAGACGATATCGTCGGACCGTGTTCCCATCAACTTGTATCAGAGTAGAGTTGATGTCGCTTCCGCTCCCAACACTAATGTCTTCTTTCTCTCGTACATGAAGAACTCACTTCTTTTTCCTAAACTCTCAAAGTTTCCCACGCCTCCTCGCTCTATCATCTTAGGATCTCTGGGGCTTTAGCAAGAGAATACAACGAAAGGTCCGCTCTCTCGACGTTGTGAAGTGAAGCCGACTGTGAATAGGCAGTTGGGATGGGACCTAGTGAGAATCGACAGGCCTCTCAGCAACTAACTTCACTATTGTTCCCAGGGCAGTGGCAGCCTTCCTCTGCCAAATCAGCAGTTCCACCCGGCTGTGACTGAAACTTGGGACAAAGATCTACGGTAAGAGACCTCTGGGGAAGGTTTGACTACTAGATTTCATATTTGGGTATCTTAGCTATTGAACTATAGAACCTACACCACTTCCGTTCGCACCTGCAAGCGGTTAAGCGCTGACTCCTTAAAGGAGACTGGGCTATAGAAAGCTCGGGGGAGGAAAGGCCTGGTTTGCGGCTGGCTTAGACTGTTGACTAAATTCCGCAGGAATATTAAAATGGATAAAGGTATGATTATACCTATATTCATATCTATATCCGACTGTTTTTATCCCTGGTACAAGGTCTTTTCCTTGGACTGGGTTTGACATCCGATTGAGATATTGAACGATGAAGGGTTGAGCCAAAATGACAAAGTGCTAATGTAGGCACAATACGGAGCAGAGTAGCATCAAGTTCGTAAAACACAAAAAAAAATCTCAAAATGCTTAACAAGGACGTTTGTACTTCAATAACTATTATATATCTATTGAAAAAGTCGGCCATCTTATGGCATTTCAAGATTTCTTTCCAAATGAATTCGTAAAATATTACAAGGGTGACTTATAGTAAATTTTTAAAGCAAATACTATGAGTAGCTTTAAATGGAGATAAACAAATATTTCGCAAAAAAAAAATGTAATTTATTGACCATTAAGTGTAAAGGCGCCACATTGAATTTTTCTCCACTCAAATTCTACCAAAAACAACCCGAAATAGTTTTTGAATCAAAACAAGTCTGTTTAAACAAAATAAATCCTTCTGAATTCTAGAAATGACCAAGCATGATAAAATTACATAAATGAGGCTATCTAATATAAGCCTCTCAAAATTGGAATCATTGTGAAAATTTTTTAAAAATTTCCAAAATAAAAAGGGTGAAAGTCTTGGGACCGATTTGCAGATTAAATAAAGTTTAACTCTCAAAAGTCCCCACTGGGGTCCAAATTGCAAATAACCAAGAGAAGTTTCCCCTGATCCATTAAACAATTGGGGTTATTGGCGAACTACACTTGACGTTTCTTCTCATGGGATGTAAGGCAGTTGGTCTTAAGGATTTATAATTGCGAAAGAACCAAAATATAGAATAAACCATTTTTAATTTCTCATTTCAGGTCCTTATTCTACTTTCCTTTTTCTCCAAGTGGGCATGTCCACACACACTTGCACGTGTGTGCACAAACATACATGCATGCACATAGGCACACAAACATTCACAAGTGCACAAACTCACACGTGAGCGCACATGCGCACATGTGCATGCGTGCTCACAACACCCGTGCATAACACCCTCAACACGCACACACTAAATGATCGGATCGGATACGACCAATATCAAATTAATCCAATAATACATATTGGATTAGATTCTGAATTTTGTCCGATCCATCACTACAAGAAAATGAGTTGTGGTCACGGAATGTAGTTACAAAAACTTGTTACCACGATAATTCCGCGGCCACTAGTTTCTCGTAGCTACAATTCCGTGGCCAAAGTCTTCATACAAGAGATGTGGCCACGACAAGTTTTGTGGTCACTTGTAGTTGCCAGGGCATATTCGTAGTTAGAAAACTCTCGCGACGAGACTTGTACCTACGGCTACTGGCCACGACATGCTGTGGCCAGAGCTCAATTTTGTGGCTACAAACCCCACATCCGTGGGCATAGTTCTGTAACCACAACTTGTTTTCCTTGTAGTGCATTGTATCCATAATTTTCTAAAACTTTAACCCCTCCATTGTGGCGAAGAGTGCAATGATCTCCTCGATAACTCTGTATATTTTTTCTAGCAATCATATTGGCTGAACGTTTTAATTAGTTAAACAGTTTCTAGTTATGCATCTTCTAATCAGTCTAGTTTTTCTGTTCCTGCGTAGGAATCATAAATAGTTGCAGATTAAACACCATTATCTGATAATTAATGCATCAAACTAGAACAGCAAGACATGGCGACCAAGCTGCCAAGTGCCAATCCACTGCCAGTACTGCTACAATAACCAGGTTAACGAGTAAATTTCTTGTAACAAATCCAGTTCTATCGCAGACAAACCTGTAAAATTAACCAACTGCATCCATAAATAACTGTAGACGAGAGATTAATTAATGGCGTATTAGTTATAGAACTTGCGGAACCCCTCCAGCACGTGCCACGCAATACACCCACTCTTGTACAATATTTCTCACCGTACAATATTTGCCACCTTAATGCGATCGGCACCTTTTGCCCCAACACCGCCACCACCACCACCATATAGTATAATCGTTTGTATGACACATCTGAGTAGATCCCCACCTCCATCCTTTTCCACTATATATACACACACCACCACCCTCACCAAACCGAACAAGACATGAGGAGGCAATACCTAGATGTCGTCTTGGTCCCCCTCGGCCTCCTCCTGCTCGTCCTCTACCACATCTGGCTCCTCCACCGACTCCTCCGTCGTCCCGCCGCCACCGTCATGGGAATCAACGCCGCCAACCGTCGCATCTGGGTCGAATCCATGATGCATGTACGTTGAAAAAAAAGAAGATAAATCATTGCATGTTATCTATTATCACACGAGCATCTTCCCTACGATATGTGTACACAAATGTTGATTTGTAGGATCCAGGAAAGACCGGGGTACTAGCTGTGCAAACCCTAAGGAACAACATAATGGCGTCGACCCTGCTGGCGTCAATGGCCATCATGCTCAGCTCCCTTATCGCCGTGCTCATGACCAACGGCTGGGGTTCCACATCCTCGTCTCGGGTGCACACGCACGGCTTCGTGTACGGCGACACGAGCGGCGTGGTGCTCTCCGTCAAATTCTTCTCCATCCTCTCATGTTTCCTCCTCGCCTTCCTCTTCAACATCCAATCGATCAGGTCCTGAGATCAGTGAAATGTGATATGCATATGTATGGCAATGAATTACAATTTGTTCTTCGTATGATCAGGTATTACAGCCATGCGAGCATACTGATAAACGTGCCGACGAGAGGGGGGAGGAAGGTGGCGGCGTGCGGGATAACGACGGAGTACGTTGCGAGGACGCTGAACCGGGGGAGCTACTTCTGGTCGTTGGGGCTGAGGGCGTTCTACTTCTCGTTCCCGTTGTTCCTGTGGGTGTTCGGGCCCATACCGATGTTTGTGAGCTGCAGCATGATGGTGTTCATGCTCTACTTCCTCGACATTCCTTGTGGTTGGGACGAGATGGATCCAGAGGGGGAGGGGGATGTCAGGATGGTTGGATCCGTCGCCCCCGCAGATTGCTGCTGAACCGTCGGATCGGACTGGCCGATCAAGGTGGCGTGGCGGGGCACGTTGATTAATTTGACTCGTTCTAGTTGCAGGTTGAATGGGTAGTTCCATATATTAGGAATAAAGGTTCTGTTCTGATGGGTAGGTCGAGTTAGAACTTAGGGTTTGATCTCCATTTGTCCCCCAATTTCGATCTCGGATATATATGTATGACTGTTCGATCAGTCATATCTCCGCTGCAACCTGTTTCGTTGTTGCATGGTAATCTCGTGATGGGAATTATTTTGCTTATGACGTTATAATAACATGTTAAAGAAATAAGCCATCGATATTTATCATAAACAAATAAGATTTTTGTGGTTCTTTAGTTTCAAAAGCATAACATAGTCAAGAGTCCCTTTTTGTTTGAATTTTCCGAATCGTCGATTTTTTTCCATTTTGCATGATGTACATTTGCCTTCAAAGTGCAACGGTGCTCGCCACTTATTCTATATCATTAAATGACATTAAATGGCTTTAATATCTGTTGTGATATCGTCAATGATAGTTAATATAGTGAGGCTTATCTATTCTATTTTTTTTTCAAAAGTTTTACTAATCGCTGTTAATTTTTAGGTCAAAAAATAGTGACCATTAGTAAAAATTTTGAAAAATAATAACGATAGGTGTTCACGTATGGATTGTCACTAATGATTTAGCAATGAATATAGCATTCGTTAATAATTCAAGTATAAATAATAATAAAAATGAACAATATCATCTTTATATATTTAACATCGGAAGTTCGGGCGACAATATTAAAGAAAACATATGTATATGCTCATATTTTAGTGACAATATGAGTATGTGCGTGACACATCGAGGCGATGCATTCATATAAGTGAGGCTGGCAAATGACGAGGATGGACCGATACAATCTTAAGGTGATGCGGAGATTGTAGTGGAGTTCAACTCAAGAGGGGTCCTCTTATGATCATGATTCTTTGAAAAAGTTGTATTTATTCATTTTCTCAGTAGTTACATTTTCTCCGACAATCACGAAAGATGACTAATCATCCTATCGTGTCTTCTTTTTCAGTTATTTTTTTGGTGGCTGATCATGCACATGTTTTTCTCAACAAATGTTAATGACAAAAATTTTCCCAACTACACATTGGTTGTTTTTCAATGGAACTTCTTGTTATCATGGATTCTTTTAGCACACTCCCTAGTTCTCATCATTTATATATGACCTGAGAGACAGGCAGAAATTTGTAAACATGTTTACTGTTAACATTGTCACACATATATAGAGTTAATTCGCAATCATGTTGCTGCATTTAAATTGTGTAAATAACATCTTTATGTTTTATTATTTTCCGATCAATATCTTAGGACAGATTTATATATAGCCAGTATTGCCTGATATGATATTTGATTAATATTCTGTCGCTGGCTTTTTCGTCTCGTACAAAGCATGCATTAGATCAAATATCATCTCAAAACGAAAGAGGATTCTCGATAAGGGAGAGGGAGTGCTGTTCTTTATTCTGATAATAGTGCCCTTCAAAGATATGCCAACATTCTATTTGTTTTTCTTTAACACGACTGAGAGTACTGCTGTACACTTCCATTCATAAAAATTAAATCAGAAAATGGAAATGGAATTGTGGGTCATGAAAGGAATCCCAATGTCATCAGTGACGTATCTTTGTCTCCAAATCCTAAGCTTTCGAGAGCTGCTTCTGAGATGACATCTTCGATTGAAATAAAAGGGGGAAAGGCAGAAACAGTAGATGGAATCGAGCTGACTCACCTTTCCTCGTAGTAGATTCTAATGGCAGAGCACTAACGATGGCTTTTCCAGAGTGCTATATATTGAAGTTCAAATGATTCCTTGTCTTAAGGATCTGTTTGTCTGCAGGATTACTCATTGATTTCGAAAACAGTATACCCCAAGATCTCATTGCTCCCTCCCCGTGTTTTAGTCCCACACCATCTAGAAGTGCCGACTCTAGTTTTCTGTGGGTTATATAAGAAGCCACACACTCGTTGTATCCATTGAGAGATTCAATATAGAAGATATGGTCTTTAAAACTTAATGTGATTTCATCTCGCTCTATCACAAAGTAGGATTTCACGTAAAATCATAAGTGTTAAACTTTTATAGTTCTTTGTATTCTTGTTCTGATTTCGCTTCCACATTTAATATATCAATAAATACATTAAAATGTAAATACAAAGTGAATGCGAAATTTCGTGAGAATGTCAGCATCAAAGATATACAAAAGAGGACACCTTTAAAACGGGGTAAGAAAATCATCGCCAAACTGTTCTAAAAATGAAAATCCCTTGAGAAAATGATGTACCCATCATATATCGGTGCACCCCGACCAATTATAATACCGATGGACATTTACTACAACTAAATGAATCTAGAGTGATGTTTTTTCAATGCGTCACTATATCACCCATAGTTAAATATATCACTATGATTATTATTTGTTGCGAAATGATTTTTTATATTTGAGATCAACAACAAATGTCATGTGATGAATACTCATTCATCACTCTTTATTCTTATATTTTAGCTACAAAAACCTTTGCAAATACATGTAGATATATGTAAATACAAATAATTACCAAAGACATGCATTGTGTAAAAATCAATAATTAGCATGTTTTTGTGCAAAAATAAAAGAATAAAGAATAAAAGAAAAAGAGGGAGATATTTAGAATAAATATTGAGCAACCTAATCCCAATGGAAGGCTCAGCATGGGCATGACCGCATAAAAGCCCAAGTAGAGAGAGATAAGGAAGCTCATATGTGTAAATATACCTGTGAATAAAATAATAATAATATTTTCCTCTAAAAATAAAATAAAATGGGCTTGTATATATTTGTAAATATTTGTAAATACAAACCAAAACAAAAATTAGAAAAATTAAAAGAAATAAAAATATCTTCTTTACTTATATATTCATCATGTACATAGATCCCCTTTCTCTATTTATCTCACCTTGTAAATAAGTAAATTAAATTCCACAAAAATTTGTACATATTCTATATCCTATCATGTAAATAAATAAAATAAAAACTATAAAACAAAAATTAAATAAAAAGAACAAAAATAAAAACCAAAAGAAACATTGTATATATACCACATATGTATATAAATAAACCTATTTACTTACCCCTTGTAAATACTTAATAAAAATAAAAATAAAAATACCAAAATATTCTTGATTTTATGCTATAAATAAATAAAATACAAAATTTAGATAAAAATGTATAAAAATAAATAATTAAAAATCAAAATTAAAAATTCAATATTGTATATATACCTATACATAGTACTATAATGTATATACCTTATTTTTATTTCAAAAAATTAATTAAAAATCACAAAAAAAATATTTAAAATAAAAGAAACATTTTTCATGTTTTAAGTTTTTCCTAATTCGGCCATTTATTATCTTATTTTTAAATTCTAATTATTTCTGACATGGCCTCTTCTGATTGGTCCATGGGGGACGTTGACCCCCCGGTCAACTCTCCCTCTTGGACCACTACCCACGGGTCATGCATGCCCGACCCGACTTCGCGGATTTATTGCGTCATGACCCGATCATCAAAACCGCTATTCCCGGGCTCCATTTCTTCCTCTTGCATCCGAGATCCACGCCCTGTCATCAGCCTTGGGATCCGCGCTCCGAGCTTCACGCCCGACTCCCATCTAGACAGACCCCTAGTCGTATAAAGCATCAGCTTCGCCCTCACTTGCAGGCATCTTTGGCTCAGCTCATTCCACCCTAGGACCTCCATAGCCACCGCCTGAGTGACAGCTCGCGATTGGCTGTGTTGCAGCGAGGGAGCGACCGGACCATTGATCCGGCGACTTTGCACCGTCGTGCACCGCCCAGATGTGGTGCTCGAGCCTCGAGCATCGACGACCCTCGAGGCTAGGACCTAGAGCTTCACCGGCTCATTCCCACTCGACCTCGAGCAGTAGGTAGCCTTCTTCCTTTCTCTCTTTAGCTAATTTTGATTTACGCCGAAATCTATCCATTGCCGACGAACCTCGATTCCGACCACCCTCGCCCACCTCTCGACCATCGGACTCGACCACCATCTTCGCGCTTCTCCCACGCACCTTTTGCACCCAGCCATCCAACCCAGTTCGCACAGGAACTGGGATACGAGCCCCACCGCTGTCGCATCACCGGAGCTCGCCTATATCGTCGCACCGTTCACCTCCACCACCTCTAACCGGGTCGAGGCACTTTGCCCTCGACCAAGGAGTCTGTTACGTTGCTTTGCAGGTTAAGAAGAGCCCATCTGAGGGCTTGACGTTCAGACGTAGTAGCTCCCGCTCCGCCGTGGTCACCTGATCTCTCCGGAGCTCCGTTGTGCCATCGGAGGAGCCTGATCGATGCGGGAGGTCCAGGCGCTTCTTCTTCGATCATCTGTAGCTCCCGAGGCGGACCACCGTGCGTGTACTGGGCCGGCGAAGTTCGCCAGCCGCCTGTTCTTCGTGATTCCTCCAGGATCGTCCGTTGCGCATCCACTCTCCAGATCTTCTGAGGACCGTCCGATCTGGGGCTAAGAGGAGGCCCAGCAACCACCATCCGATCGACGCGTGGCCCCCTCTCAGCCCTCCATTCAGCGGAAGGCATTCAATGTCTCACAACCGTCAGATCCAGCACGTGGCACCTGATGAATCTATGTTTCATCATCTTTATTCTATCATTTTAGCCTTAAAAACCCTAGTAAATGCGTGTAAATAGAGCTAATTCATGCATTTTAGCATTCATGCATATATGTGTAAATATTGTATAAAATGCGGTTTTTAAAGCCAAAAGTATAGAATAAAGAAAAGAAAAGAATAAGAATAAAATATTGTAAATATTTTATGACCTGAAACCCCGAGACCTAGGCATCTTGATGAATAGGTCGACAAGGAATAAAGTAGGGGGAGATAAGGGTCAAATACCTATACTTTCTATTCATCTTTATTCATTTTGGGACCTATTTTTGTTTCCACTTTTTACACATCAAATAAAGAAACTTTGTACATGAAAGTTGTAGATAATTAAATAAAGAAAAATACAAAATTGATTTCACTAAAAAATAATAAACAGATAAAAAGTTATGGTCTGAATAAAATTCCAGAATCCCAACTTCCCAGACCCGTATCTCACAAATGAAAACTCCAAATGCAACAAACTCACCTTTAATTGTATATAGAATAAAATAAGCTATTTAATGGTGGTGGTTTCGCATTTGGCGAAGCTACAGTTTGAAAGTTGAGTTTTGGACCCTCATTGTATACTTGTACCGAATAAAATATTCATTTTATTCTTTATTCATTATTTTTATAATTTTATATTTTTATAATTTTGTAATTATTATTTATAATAATTATGTGTATTAAAATCAGAATAAAAATGTAAATAAAACTCAAAATAAAAATACTTGTATACACAAAACCTAGGTATAATACTTATACACATACCTGTATAATTACTACTTCTATTTTATTAAATATACCAAACACAATCGATAAAATAAAAATAAAAATATAATTATGTGTATAAAAGTAGGTTATAAATATATAAATTAATAATCAAAAATAAATAAGTTAAATATATACAATAAAAATAAAAGAATACAATATATAGAAGAATATACCTATAAAGGGTACAATAGGCAACTTGTAAAAATATACCTTTAAAAAATAAATAAAAATTACCATAAAATAAATTATAAAATTATAAACACTTTTTATTTTATAACCTAAATAAAATAACACCATTTATTATTTTAAAATGATTTTACAATAATTATTTCCAGGCTTTTTCCTGGTTGGTCCACGTGGACCAACCAGGAGGGCTGGAGAGTTGACCTTGGGTCAACTCTGTGACCCAGCGCCTGCACCCGTCAGACTTGTTTTTTCTTGATTTTCGCCCCTTTTTGGGAGCCGCATCTTTCATCCATTCATGATGCGCCCTTGACGACTTTTTCTCCTCGATACTTCCTCTTACACGCCCATTGATCACCTCAGGGAATGGATGCTTGTGCCACCTCTGGCACCTCGATCAAGGAGCCCTCTCAGCCATGGTTTCAAAACTGACCTCCACACTTCCATTTCATTTTGAACCCCTTTTTGCCCTGTTTTGAACCTCCTCCATCTTGCTCCGGACCGGTGGTGGTGACAGTACCACCTCCAGCTGCTTGGGGAGGCGCTCGACGGGTTGACGGTGCGCTTCCACCACCTCCGGCCGTGCTCGGCCGTTGAGGTTCCAGTTCACGGTTTTTAACCATTCGAACTCGCTTTTTATTTGCTTTTGCTCGCATTTTTATATTCTCCTTACCAGTAGAAACATCTATCCACTTTCCAGTTCGATCCGCGCTCGACCGATCACCTAAACCACCCCTCGCCGTAGCTTGCTCTGGCGAGCTGTTAGTTGGCCATACTGATGAATACTCATTCATCACTCTTTATTCTTATATTTTAGCTACAAAAACCTTTGCAAATGCATGTATATAGTTGTAAATAGAAATAATTATCAAAAGTATGCATTGTGTAAAAAGTAATAATTAGCATGTTTTTGTGCAAAAATAAAAGAATAAAGATTAAAAAGAAAAAGAGAGAAATATTTAGAATAAATATTGAGCAACCTAACCCAAGGGAGGGCTCAGCATGGGCCTGACCGCATAAAAGCCAAAGTAGAGGGAGATAGGGGATCATGTGTGTAAATATATATGTAAATAAAATAAAATATTTTCCTCCCAAAAACAGATTAAAATATGCTTGTAAATATTTGTATATATTTATAAATATAAAAACAAGATAAAAATAGAAAAATTAAAAAAGAAAACAAAAACACCACTCATGTACATAGTCACCTTGTATATAGTCCATTCATCTTATATTTATTTAGCCTTTATAAATAAATAAAATTAATTTCCAAAATTCTGGTACATATTCTACGTCTTATGATGTATAAATTAAAATAAAAACAAAATAAAAAGAATAAAATTAAAAATAAAAAATACTATTGTGATTATATCATGTATATAAATGTACATATGTATTTATTTCACCTATGTATATAAATAATAAAAATAAAATAAAAATATCTTTTTATTCCTTATTTTATGATATAAATAAATAAAATATAAAATAGGAATAATTTTGTATAAAAATAACAA
This sequence comes from Ottelia alismoides, assembly GCA_037367405.1. NCBI lineage: Eukaryota > Viridiplantae > Streptophyta > Magnoliopsida > Alismatales > Hydrocharitaceae > Ottelia > Ottelia alismoides. The sequence continues at coordinate 178,951 of JAZKJV010009326.1, read as the reverse complement.
ATTAAAAATCAAAATTAAAAACCCTATATTGTATATATACCTATGTATAGTACTATATTGTAAATACCTTATTTTTATTTTGAAAAATTAATTAAAAATCACTAAAAATAGAAAAAAATAAAACAAAAATACTTTATGTTTTGACTTTTTAATAAATCAGCCATTTACTATTTATTAATGATTTTACAAATCTTTTCCACATGGCCTGCTTCTATTGGTCCAGGGGATTGTTGACCGCCGGTCAACTCCCTCCCCCCCCAGGACCACTTCCCACGGGTATTAGGTGCCCGACCCGACTTCTCCCTAATTTCGCACCTAAACCCGATCCCTTCTCACCTAAACCCCGGGTCCGATTCATTCCTGCTATATCCGAGACCCTCGCCAGAGCCCCCGCCTCGAGATCCGCGCATTCCATTGCCCTACCCGACCTCATCTTCCTGGACCCTCCACCATATAAAGTCCCAGCTCCGCCACCTTAATTCCCATCTTTGGTTCATTCGCTCCACCCCCAGTGACCTCCAGTGCTCGAGTGAGAGTGACAGCTCGCTCCAGGTGTTGTTGCAGCGAGGAGAGGGCGTTCAGACCACTGATCCGGCGAGTCACCACCGCCGTGCTCCGCCCAGAGCAGGAGCTCGAGCCTCGGAAGTCGACGCTCCTTGAGGCGAGGACCCAGAGCTTCGCAAGCTCGCCCACAGTCCATTCCTCCACCCAGGTAGACCCTTCTCCCTTTCCTTTTCGTCAATTTCAGATTTCCCCCAATTCGCTCCGCCGTCGTTTCTCGTTGATTCCGACCATCCCACTGTTCCGCTCGGACCATCGGAATCTATCATCGTCTCCGCCTTCCTCCCGTGCATATTCTTAGCACTCCCATTCAACCTAGCTCGCACAGGAGCTGGGGCTCGAGCTCCTCCGTCCACACCCTCGCCGGAGCTCGCCCACACCGACCCCGACCACCTTCACCACGCCTAACAGGGTCGAGGCAGTTTGCCCTCGACCCGCGAGCTTTCTGGTTTACTTTGCAGGTTCATCCAAGCCCATCTGAGGGCTTGGACCATTGGGTCCAGTAGCTCCGCCTCCGCCGACCTTGCCGGAGATCTCCAGAGCTCGGCTGGGTCATCGGAGACCTCCAGCAGATGCGGAAGCCTTCCACGCACCTTTTCCGATCATCAGAGGGCTCCCAGGAGGAGGCCAGCTCCGTCACGACCTCGACGAAGTTCGCCGGAGGCCAGTTCTTCCATGACCTTCTCCCATCGTCCGATCACCCCCGTGCTCCAGATTTGATCGTGCCCATTCATTTGAGGAGCATCCCTGACCGCCAGATCCTTTGGGGGACGATCTCCACCGTTGATCCAGCGAGGTTGAGCCGCGACGCGTCTTCACCGTCGGATCCAGCACGTGGTGAAGCCCCAGTCGTCCGATCATAGCGAGGAGCCCAGCTTTGGAGCGCCACCCGCATCCTGACCGTTGATCTACCACGTGGCGCTCATCCATCGGCTCGACTTAATAAAGGGTAATTTACCCTTAGGCCCTCCTTTTTCTTTTATTTAGCATTTAGTCATGTAAATACGTTATCTAGTTGTTTAGTTTTTGGTGCAATTGCATTGAGGACCCTGCACTTTATTTCGTTCGCATTTATGCCCCTGTGTATGGTGTAGCACGTGCTTCGACACGTGGTTTTCTGGGCTATTTGCACTTTATACCTTGTAGTTCTGAGATGTTATGGAATGAATGAAAACTTTTGGATATTTGCTTTTATACCCCTGTGCGTGAATTAATAGCGCATGTGCGTGAATTCGTGGGTTAATTGCAAACTAGCCCTCGAACTTTTGGTACATGTTACCAAATAGTCCTAGGACTTAGTTTTAGTTACATTTAGGTCCTTGAGTGCCTCAGGCACACGCGACGCGCGTGTTTTCCTGGGAATTTTGCACCGGACCCCCCAGAACTCTTGGTTTTTGCACTCAGGTCCCTGTGCACAGTACCAACTTTTTATTTTTGAATAAAATAGCAATCCAACTCCAAATTCAACGAAAATCGGACACATGGCTACTGCCATAGTGGGATTTTTGGAGACATTTTTATTTTGATTTGATATTTTTAAAAATTCAAAAACATCACTTTTCATCACTATCTGATTTTAAAAATCCCAAAAAAATATTAAAACTATCTTAAAATTACAAAAAAAATTACCTACTGTTTATTTTGTTGTGCTTGACTTTCTAGCCAATTTTGGCTATTTTTCATTACCTAAAACTCCTAAAAAGTGAAAAACACTTAAAAACTCATATAATTCTAATAAATAATTTAAAAATCCAAAAATAATAATTAAGGTGCCTAAATTTTTCTTGTTTCTTTCTCTATACAGGAAAATTACCTCCAGGCTTATTGGGGATTTCTAGATATTTTATCTAGGACCCTTAAGCTCGACTGGACAGTACCTACAGTTTCTGCCTTTGTTTTATTTTTAGAAAATTAAATAAACATCAGAAAAATCCCAAAAATTCACTAAAAATAGTAAAAATTATAAAACACACAAAAATATTTTTATTTGAATTTTTGGTTGTTTTTTAGTGCATTAAATAAATAGTTGAATTGCTTGCTTTTATTGTTTTCCTTGTTTTCTTAATTAACCAAAAATCTAAAAAAATATGAAAAGAATTAAAAACCACCAAAAATACCCTTTTCTTTTCTTTTATTTTCTTTTTGACTACTTCGTAGGCCGCAAGGCCATTTCGTGCTCTTTGTGTTCGACCCTAGTCGCTATACCAGGTTAAAATAATAGCAAGACCGCTATTGATTTTCAAGTTGATTTTTATATTGGTGGTCTATTTTTCTTGATTGACACAACCGAGTGATTGAGGTCGCGACGACCATTTAGTACCTTTACCTTAGTCGCTCGATTTTTGTGTCATCAGAATGGCGCCGTTGCCGGGGAGCACGGCTTAGTAGTTTCTTTTTTATTTTCATTTTCTTTTTCGCGGCTTTCCGCGACTCTTTAAGAGTCCGCGGCTTTTCGCGGCTTTTTGTCTTTCTTTTATTTTTGCTTTATTTTGTTTTATTTTATTTTCTTTTATTTTTGTTTTGTTTGATTTTTGTTTGTTTTGGCATTTTTGCATATATACCCGCATTTTATTTTCATTTATTTTTCTTGCTATTATTTGCTCATTTTATTGGTCTAACACTTGTCTGCTTTCTTGCGATGGCCCGAGGACCGAGGCGGCCGATTTCGAGAAGCCGACGCAACCGAGGAACTTGGAGGCGGCTTATTTCTGCACGGAGCCGCAGGAGAGCGTGAGAGGGTAGACGAGTGGGCGAGGATTAGAGTAGAGTAGTTTAGATTTTCTTTTTATTCATTTGATTATTATTGTAATAATACAGGGACAGACTCTTGGACTTTGCTTGAACTATCTAGCGGGTATGTTTCGCCGAGCACCGGTGTGCTCGGGGGACCCTTAGGTTTTTCGCGGTTTTTCTCGCGGCTTTTGTTTTCTTCGTTGCCTTTTACGGTTTTCAGCGGTTTTTATCGAGCCCCTAGACTTAAGATTTTCTGCTTGATTGTGCCGTAATTAGTAGGGTCCCCACACCTAATTACTTGCCTGTTCCTATAGTGCGATTAATTGGACCTACTAAAAATTGATTAATAAAAATAACTGACTCATCCCCTTCGTAGCCTACGTGCCGTAGCGTGTCGTGCCAAGCGCTGCTCCTGAACCCGATGTGTCGGGAGGAGGAGGGGTAGACCGAGACCGGACCTTTGGCTTGAAGGATCGGTGACCAGTTAAACGGTTCTTCGAGTAGACTTGCTTGTTTAGGACTCGGTTTTCACCGCTGCACCATATAGGTAGTTTATTTCATGTCTCTACATTTCTGCGCGGATCACTTGCATGTAGAGTGCTGGAGGAAGGAACGCATTTCTATCTCTGCTTGCATCATTGATTTCATCGCGCATCGGCTTTTTCGTCTTCTCCCCCTTGTTTTTGACTAAATAACCATGAGAACCGAAAAATTCGTTAGGCCTTTGTTTTTATTGACAAAAATTAAAAAGAAAAACCATAAAATTAAGACTGCTAAAACTATTGACCCTAAAAGAGACTCGACTTAAAAATTTATCTTGGGGAGAGCAACCCCCTCATTGTTTGGTTTGATTGTGCGAGAGAGTGACCTATTCACTAGGTAGAGCCCTCTGGTGTTATTCCTGACTGACTACCGACTCTTCCGTGCGGGCCAGTCGGTTGGGGTAGCATCGGGTATCCCAACAGGTCACGTAAGCGCTCTGATAGATTGATTGTTCACCTAATAAAATTTGACAAGATAATTTGACCGAGCCTTTACGGTCTTCAGCTCGCGTTGCGTTGGTGAACAGAGGGTTTGGTTGCCGATCATAGTTTCTCCAGATCTCAGTCGCCTTACTCGCCAGATCACGATGATGGGTAGACGCTCTCTTAGGCAGCCTCTGGCTGCACCGCTTTCGGGCACGTCTACCTGTTCATCTAGGTTGGCCCGCGAGAGCCGAGACCAGTTCTCCGAGCCCGAGTATGATTCCGCCCTGTTCCCCCTCGACCCCCTTTCTTTCGATTCTGAGAGACATGAGCCAGAGGAGAGATTAGCATATTTGACAGCACCTGAGTTTGGCTCATTTGATTTTGCAGACGCCATGGCCGGCAGTTCAGAGGATCGCTCCCGAGGTCCACAGCCTGAGCACTTCGTATTGGATCGGGGTGTGATCAACTCCACCCTGATCGCCTCCTTAGAGACCGTTCAGCAGCAGTTGAGGGATCAGGGAGCATTCATGCTCGACATGAGGAGAGAGATGGAGCAGATGCGAGCAGAGAGAGCAGAGCGAGAGCAGAGGAGAGACGGGCCGAGGATCCCGGATGATGCTGATGCAGCAGCCGCAGCAGCAGCCGCAGCCGCGGCAGGAGGACCACCGAGACCGATGCGGGAGTTGCACAACCCCGGATCGACGCTGACACATCACTGGGTAGTACTTCCAACTATCATGGGGGACTTCGAATTCCCCCCGAACACTTTGCAGTTACTCCCCCGCTTCCACGGACTCACTACTGAGGAGCCCCATCTTCACCTCCAGGAGTTTCTCATGATCTGCAGTACTGTCCACGACCGTCAGGTGGACCAGGATACGATTCATATGATTGCCTTTCCCTTTTTCTTGGCCGACAGAGCAGCCACCTGGCTGAAGCACTTGGGGAAGTTTGTTTACACCTGGGAGCAGCTCCGCACCGAGTACTTGAACAAGTATTATCCACTCAGGCGGACCAATGCAGCGAGAGCCCTCATCAGCAACTTCTCCATGCTCCCCAACGAGCAATTCCATGAGGCATGGGAGAGGTTTCGTGAGCTGACTGACTGATGCCCGCACCATGACATTTCGAAGCCCAACCTTGTGCAGAGCTTCTTCAGCGGGCTGACACCAGAGCTCCAGGGCTTGGTGAATGCTTCTTGTGGCAGGTCTTACTTCGCCAAGGATCACGACCAGGTCTGAGCCATCTACGAGGAGATGGTCGAGAACTACATGGTGATGTCCCAGACCAGGTTGTATACTCAGGGTAGACCCCAGCAGCAGCCGGGACCCGTGCAGTACCAGAGGATAGCACGGGTCGACGCCGGTCCATCCAGTTCATCCGCAGTAGCAGCAGTACAGGCAGAGTCATCCACTGCGGATATGGGTATCATCAGCGAGAAGTTGGATCGGATGGAGCTGATCGAGAAGAAGCAGTGCCAAGACATCACTCAGATAGAGCAGATGGCACAGACTCTGAGCGACATGAAGACCCAGCTCATGTATCTCCAGGAGGCACAGACGGCTCCACAGCCCCGTCTTCAGTCGCGAGGCGATACCGGCGGCAGCAGCAGCTCGTTCCAGCGCTCCAGCTCACACCAGCAGCCTAGACACGGAGCCGTACCAGCAGCAGCAGCCCTCTTACCAGTCACCACCATCTTCAGACATGCAGATGGTGGTATACCAGCCGGATCAGCCTCTGGCAGTACTTCCGCCAGCCCAGTACGACGCAGAGCCGTTGATGGATGTCAATGGGATTTGGTATGACCACCCTCAGCTTGGGATCCGACGAGACCATCCCGGATTCAGGTGGGGGAGTGGAGGTACCCAGCCCCAGCAACAGCCATCTGGCCAGGGAGGCCAGTACAGCCAGCAGAGGGATCACCAGCAGCAGCAGCCCCCAGTCTACCAGTCACAGCAGCAGTCATCCTTCGTTCCTCGTCCCTATCAGCAGGGACAGTCTTGGACGCGAGAGCAGCCTCACCAGCCACACCAGCAGCATCATCCTCTCACTTACCCCTCTCAGCAGCAGCAGCACTAGTTCCAGCAGCCTCATTACCAGAGAGGCTACCTGTCGGGCTCCCATGGTCCACCATACGAGAGCCCCGCCTTGGACGACATAGCCCGCCTCCTCACGAACCAGCAGGCTACCTTCAGACGGGAGATGGACGAGTTCCGCAAGGAGATGCGGGACATTGTGAGAGGGAAGGCCGCCATTCCTGCCCAAATAGAGCCGAATCCCAACAGCCTGAAGCGGAAGTCTGAGCAGGTAGTTTACACTGAGCATGCCACTCCTAGTGATCCATTTGATGATACGTCTTCAGACCTTTTTGATGCTGATTTTGTCACACTTAGGAGCGGTAGGGCACCAGCAGGCGGCGCCTTAGCTGAGCGACATCACGAGGATACATCCAGGGCGCCAGATGAGGAGGAGGAGAGCGGTATTGAGGCCGCTCATAATGATGACGGTGGTACTGATGCCACCAAGGATACGGATCCCACCGGCGGTGCTGAGGCCGCCACTTCACCAGTTCGAGGAGGTAGTACTGACGCCACCCGAGATGCCGAGCCAGAGCACGGTACTGAGGCCGCGAGATGTCCAGCAGAGCCAGCCCGTGGTGGTACTGAGGCCACCAGTGTTCATGTAGAGAGAGCTGTTGTTTTTCCTTCCACTGATGTAGCTCAGAACCCTGTTGTGAATAAAGGAAAAGGTTTAGTTTACTCTGGTCCCACTGTGGTGCTTGATGTATGTGCGGATCCGGCCGTCGAGCCGTCTAGACCTATTCCTAGTCCTTCATCTGAGAAGGACCCTGTGATCCCCTTCCCTAGAGCCCTTCTGATGGGGAAGGGGAAGAAAAAAGAAAAAAAATCCAAAAAAGAGAGAGCAGGAGGAGTTCAGCCAGAGCATGATTGATCGTTTCCATATCCAGCTGACCCTTCAGGAGGCTTTGCAGCACATCCCCCTTCTTCAGCGTTCTTTGAGAGACAGGACTACAGTCAGGAGGAGGAGGAGGAGGAACCACCATTCAGAAATTCATGTGCTGACGAAAGCCACGTGTTTAGCGATCCAGAACCGTCTGCCGGCCAAGAGGCCAGATTCAGGAGCCCCATATGTCAGATGGCATATCAGCGAGCAGAGGTTCGACCGGACTCTATTGGATAGCGGATCGTCTATCAACCTCCTTCCGGCAACCCTTCTCGACCGCTTCGAGTTGGGCACTCTTAGACAGAGCAGGGCAGTCCTTCAGTTTGTTGATCGATCTGTCAAGAGGCCGAAGGGGTTGTTGCGAGACGTTGTCGTCACTATTCAGGGCCTGCAATTCCCCGTGGACTTCGTAGTGTTGGACATGGAGATCCCTGATTCAGTGGCCGATACCCCCATCATCCTCGGTCGTCCGTTCTTGGCCACAGCCAAGGCGGTGACTGACCATGATAGCGGGAAGGTATACTTTCGCGTCGAGGGCGAGAGTGTACAAATAGAGACGGTCGAGGACTACAGAGCCAGAGACAGAGCATGCTCAGAGATCAGCACAGACACAGAGCAGCTGACATATGCCGTGTTAGACATCCACCAGGATTGTGATTTTGTGATCACAGATGATGAGGCAGCATGGGCAGACCCTGCAGCACAGGCCATCCTCTCATTTCCAGACACCGCTGATGCCGAGTTGATAGCAGAGGAGAGCTTGGAGAGCACAGCCCTGGTCCAGGATACTTCAGTGGCAGCAGAGCCGGTTCTCGACCGTGACACGATTTCTAGTGATGGTGGTACTGAGGCCACCTTGTGTGATGGTGGTACTGATGCCACCTTGTTTGATGCAGATCCCTCGGATTCAGAGTCTGATTGGGCAGATTGCGAGGATCAGATGCCAGACCTGAGTCCCACAGAGCCTACAGTTGAGGAGGAGGTAGATGCAGAGCAGATCAGAGACAGTTCAGTTGAGCAGCCTTCTCCAGATCCAGTTTGTGAGAGTCCGTTTTCATTCTCCCAGGCAGACTTGGCAGCATACACGCATCTTCTTCCGAAGCCAGATTTGCCAGCAAGATTTGCCAGCACCCAGCTGTCCAGAGCTGAAGCTGCTCCCTACTTCGCTGAAGTATCGGTTCCTTGCGGGCGAGCTTGAGATGTACCCAGTCATCTCCGTCGATCTGACTGGAGAGCAAGAATCCCGTTTGATGGGGGTTCTTGAAAAGAACCGCAAGGCAATCGGATGGAGCGTAGCAAATCTCCATGGGATTAGTCCAGCGTTGTGCTCCCACCATATCTATCTCGAGGAGTGGGCGAAGCCGTCGCGTGAGTTCCAGCAGCGACTGAACCCCAACCTAAGAGAGGTGGTCATGAAGGAGATTTCAAAATGGTGGAGCGCAGATTTTATTTATCCCATTTCCGACTCCAAGTGGGTCAGCCCCTTGCATGTGGTGCCCAAGAAGACGGGCATCACGACTGTGATCAGTGAGTCGGGAGAGGAGATTGCTACACGAGTACCCACCTCTTGGCGGGTATGTGTTGACTACAGGAGACTCAACCAGGCCACCAAGAAGGACCATTTCCCCCTGCCTTTTATTGACCAGATCATTGAGAGACTGGCAGGGAAGAGCCATTACTGTTTCCTGGATGGGTACTCGGGCTACAACCAGGTGGCCATCGCTCCTGAGGATCAGGATAAGACCACCTTCACCTGTCCCTTCGGCACATACGCCTTCCGACGCATGCCATTTGGGCTATGCAACGCCCCTGCGACTTTTCAGAGATGCATGATGTCGATCTTTTTGGACATGGTAGGGGAGTGTTTGGAGGTCTTCATGGACGATTTCTCGGTCTACGACGACGGATTCGACTCCTGTCTGGACTGCCTAGACCGGGTACTCCAGCGATGTATTGAGGTCCATTTGGTGCTTTCTTGGGAGAAGAGTCACTTCATGATGACTCAAGGGACGGTGCTTGGCCATATCATCTCCAACAGGGGCATGGAGGTTGATCCGGCCAAGGTTGATGTCATTAGAAAACTCGCACCGTCGTCCAATTTGAGGCAGCTACGGTCATTCCTGGGGCATGTTGGTTTCTATCGGAGATTCATTCATGATTTCAGCAAGATTGCCCGGCCGTTGACTGATCTCTTGACGAAAGACACCGAGTTCCTTGTCGATGACAAGTGTCTTTCGTCCTTTGCGACTCTCCAGCAGTGTGTGATTGAGGCTCCTGTTCTCCAGCCGCCTGATTGGTCTCTTCCATTCGAGATCATGACGGATGCCTCCGATTTTGCCGTAGGGGCCATGTTGGGACAGAGGAGGGATGGAGTCCCCTTTGCTATTCACTACGCTAGCCGTAGTGTTCGCCCTAGATAAGTTTCGATCTTATATCATTGGATCTAGAGTGACCTTGTACACTGATCACACCGCCATCCGATACCTCATGGCAAAGAAGGATGCCAAAGCCAGACTTACTAGATGGATCCTTCTACTCCAGGAGTTCGACATTGAGATCAAGGATAAGCCTGGAGTCAAGAATGTGGTGGCGGATCACCTCTCCCGTTTAGAGCAGCCTGAGGAGTCTGAGCAGATTGATCCCATTTGTGAGACCTTCCCAGATGAGGCGATCCTTGCTATCGCCTCACTCCCGTGGTATGCCGATATTGTGAACTTTCTTGTTGCTGGGAAAGTCCCACAAGATTGGCCCAGGCAGAGGCTTGAGACCTTCCTTACGAAGGCCAAGTCCTGCCACTGGGAGGATCCCATCCTTTACCATGAAGGAGGGGATAGCGTCTGGCGTCGGTGCATTCCTCGTGAGGAGCACCATAGCGTCCTCACTTACTGCCACAAGCTTGAGGCAGGAGGACATCATTCTGGGAGAGAACGGCACAGAAAGTGCTCCAATCCGGCTTGTGGTGGCCTAACCTCTTCAAGGACTCTGATGAGTTCGTGAAGAGGTGTACTGACTGTCAGAGGATGGGCACTTGTGGACAGCGTGATATGATGCCGATGCAGCCCATTCACTTCTGTGAGGTTTTTGACGCATGGGGCATCGATTTCATGGGTCCATTCCCTAAGAGTCAGGGATTCGAGTACATTCTGTTGGCCGTTGACTATGTTAGTCGTTGGGTTGAGGCTATCCCCGCCCGAGCCGCTGATGCGAGAACAGTTTGCAGATTTTTGAGGAAGCACATCATCACGCGGTTCGGGGTCCCTAAGGTTTTGATTTCAGATGGGGGGTCTCATTTCATCAACGACCAGGTGAAGGCCCTTGCTAGCGAGTTCGGTATAGGCCATCGTGTTGCTACACCTTACCATCCACAGACGAATGGTCTAGCCGAGGTGTCGAATAGGGAGATCAAGACTATATTGCAGAAAGTCGTCCGCCCTGACCGAAAGGATTGGTCACAGCTTTTGGACTCGGTCTTGTGGGCATATAGGACGTCTTTCAAGACACCATTGGGCACATCTCCCTTTCGCCTCGTATATGGCAAGCCGTGCCATTTACCTGTTGAGCTGAGGCACAGGTCACTATGGGCAGTTACTGATATACTTATGGATCCAAATGGTGTAGGAGACCAGAGGAGGGCAGAGTTAGCGGCCCTGAAGGAGTTTAGAGATACCGCCTTCTCAAACAGCCTACAGTATAAGGAGAGAGTGAAGGAGTGGCATGATTCTCATATCAGCCACAAGCATTTTGAGCCTGGACAGAGAGTATGGTTGTTTGATGCGAGGCTTCGTTTATTTCCAGGGAAGCTACAGAGCAAGTGGAAGGGACCCTACTTGGTGAGAAAGGTACACAACAACGGTAGCATTGATATATCCGAGTTGTCATCTGAGAGTACCTTTCGAGTGAACGGCCAGCGGCTCAAGCCATTTCTAGATCATGAGCCGCGGGTCGTTGATCTTGCCCCTATTCATTTTGCGTGAGATGTGGTCTTTGACTCACATCTAATGCATCTCACGCCCGAGTTTCACTGATCTTCCGCCTTGTATAGATCCAGATGTCTATATCACTACATTCTTTAGTCCCACATCCCTTTCTTCATCTTTTGATTATGCTATACTTAGGGTGTACTTTACCCTAAGTATAGGGGGATGTAGGACCTTCGGGGATTTCTTTTGTTTCTTTCTACCCCTGTTTTTGCTGCCTATACTTAGGGATATTTTACCCTAAGTATAGGGGGGGTAGACCCTGTACATTCTCCACTCGGTTTTCCCTTAGGATACAGCCTGTTATACTTAGGATTACTTGATCCTAAGTATAGGGGGAAGACCTGAGATCCTCTTGATTTTCTATTTTCATCTATTCGTCTTTATATATAGCCTTTCTTTTCACTTCCCTATACCTAGCACGAGTTATGTCTTCTTCATCGCTCTTGACTCTGAGGACATGGTTCGAGCTAAGTATAGGAGGGTGTGTATATATTTCATATATACTTTAGCCATAACTCGTACTTTGTGTGAGTGTGTTAATAAATAAAATGGCTAAAAACCCTAAAAATCACAAAAATTAAAAATTTTTCATGTACATAAACATTCTTTTATTTGCACATAAATAGCTAGTGTACAAATTATTTTTGTAAAAATGATTTCAAAAATCTTTTGTGTAAAGCTTGTGTAAATATTTTCTTATCAAAATTATGTATATAGTACAAAATTTTTCCAAAATGTTTTGAAAATCAAAAGTTTGCAAAAATCTTGTGTAAATGTGTGTAAATACTTTTTGTAAAACTTGCACTTCATGCATCATCCATTCATGATTTCAAAACATTTTTCAAAAATTTTGCATGTTTGTAAACTTTGTGTAAATAGCATCTTTTGTACATATGTATATAGTTTTTCTGGATGATAGTTGACATTTAAACTAGCCTGGAATCAAATTGAGAAATGGAGCTTGATTAAGATCTTAATCCACCTAATTTCTAAGAGGAACCTTATAGGGCTTAGGTTTAAGGCTTTTCAGGTCCATGGTGACTTAATTCTTTGAGTACACTAGGCTATGATCACATGTCATCTCAATGAGCCTAAGTAGAGCACTTAACAACAACACATGACTCATATAGACAATGGCTTTACTTGGACACCAACACTATGCACCGAGCTCTCTACGGATGAGGTGGTGAGGAGGCAGTCTTCCTTTACTTGGGGTAGCATATGAGGGTAGTACTTCTAGGCGGAACCTCTCTTCTTCTTTTAGTGAAGGAAGTGCGTCTCAACTTGGTCTGGTTGCCATGAGGTCTAACGACGGGAGTTACGGGTTGCAATAAAGCTTCAAAAGAGGGATAGTCTACTGGCTCAAGAGGAAAAACTCCTTGTATATATGCTGCACATGTTTATGTTGTATAGATGCACTTAAAAAAATGCAAAAAGAAAATAACTCCAAAAAAGTGGTGGGTCTGATAGAAAATGATAATCCCACCGGAGTATGTATATAGAGTGCAATAAGCAAAGCTTGAGTTTCATGATCCACCTGATGTAGCTTGCAGCAGGAAGACTTGGCTACACTGGTCAAGCTCCCAAGGGTACATGGCTACACTGGCCTTGACCCATTCTCTTCTTCCTCCTCTTCTTAAGCCGGTTGAACTTGAACTTAGAAGGGAATACCCCGCTCCTCGAGGAAAGAGCGGCTAGATTGAGGTCATAGAGTTACCTTGTTGGGGAGGGTTGTCAAGTTGCCATTTCTGAGGTGGAGAGCTTAGACCTCACATTCACAGGACAAGAAAAGATTCATGGTCTTCAGGGTTTGTGATTGATGACTTGTTTTGATCTGGAGCATTGAGGAGTCTTGGTTATAGATTAGTGGAACTTAGAGACTGTTGAGTTTTAAACTTAAGTACAAATAAGGTTCCGACACATTAATAATCCAAAGATCTGATCGAGCTCCATACCTTAATTTAATGAAGGCAAGTTTAATAATCAGCCTTGATCCATGTACATTCTCTTTTTCTTTTTCTTTATTTCACTTTCACTTCTTTTTCAAATAAGTGTTTGCTAAGGGACTAGCAAAGTTAAGTATAGGGGGTGATGAATACTCATTCATCACTCTTTATTCTTATATTTTAGCTACAAAAACCTTTGCAAATGCATGTATATAGTTGTAAATAGAAATAATTACCAAAAGCATGCATTGTGTAAAAAGTAATAATTAGCATGTTTTTGTGCAAAAATAAAAGAATAAAGATTAAAAAGAAAAAGAGGGAAATATTTAGAATAAATATTGAGCAACCTAACCCAAAGGAGGGCTCAGCATGGGCCTGACCGCATAAAAGCCAAAGTAGAGGGAGATAGGGGCTCATGTGTGTAAATATATATGTAAATAAAATAAAAATATTTTCCTCCCAAAAACAGATTAAAATAGGCTTGTAAATATTTGTATATATTTATAAATATAAAAACAAGATAAAAATAGAAAAATTGAAAAAGAAAACAAAAACACCACTCATGTACATAGTCACCTTGTATATAGTCCATTCATCTTATATTTATTTAGCCTTATAAATAAATAAAATTAATTTCCAAAATTCTTGTACATATTCTGTGTCTTATGGTGTATAAATTAAAACAAAAACAAAATAAAAAGAATAAAATTAAAAATAAAAAATACTATTGTGAATATATCATGTATATAAATGTACATATGTATTTATTTCACCTATGTATATAAATAATAAAAATAAAATAAAAATATCTTTTTATTCCTTATTTTATGATATAAATAAATAAAATATAAAATAGGAATAAATTTGTATAAAAATAACAAATTAAAAATCAAAATTAAAAACCCTATATTGTATATATACCTATGTATAGTACTATATTGTAAATACCTTATTTTTATTTTGAAAAATTAATTAAAAATCACTAAAAAAATAGAAAAAATTAAAACAAAAATATTTCATGTTTTGATTTTTTAATAAATCAGCCATTTACTATTTATTAATGATTTTACAAATCTTTTCCACGTGGCCTGCTTCTATTGGTCCAGGGGATTGTTGACCGCCCGACCAACTCCCCCCCCCAGGATCACTTCCCACGGGTATTAGGTGCCCGACCCGACTTCTCCCTAATTTCGCACCTAAACCCGATCCCTTCTCACCTAAACCCCGGGTCCGATTCATTCCTGCTATATCCGAGACCCTCGCCGGAGCCCCCGCCTCGAGATCCGTGCATTCCATTGCCCTACCCGACCTCATCTTCCTGGATCCTCCACCATATAAAGTCCCAGCTCCGCCACCTTAATTCCCATCTTTGGTTCATTCGCTCCACCCCCAGTGACCTCCAGTGCTCGAGTGAGAGTGACAGCTCGCTCCAGGGGCTGTTGCAGCGAGGAGAGGGCGTTCAGACCACTGATCCGGCGAGTCACCACCGCCGTGCTCCGCCCAGAGCAGGAGCTCGAGCCTCGGAGGTCGACGCTCCTTGAGGTGAGGACCTAGAGCTTCGCAAGCTCGCCCACAGTCCATTCCTCCACCCAGGTAGACCCTTCTCCCTTTCCTTTTCGTCAATTTCAGATTTCCCCCAATTCGCTCCGCCGTCGTTTCTCGCTGATTCCGACCATCCCACTGTTCCGCTCGGCCATCAGAATCTATCATCGTCTCCGCCTTCCTCCCACGCATATTCTTCGCACTCCCATTCAACCCAGCTCGCACAGGAGCTGGGGATCGAGCTCCTCCGTCCACACCCTCGCCGGAGCTCGCCCACACCGACCCCCGACCACCTTCACCACGCCTAACGAGGTCGAGGCAGTTTGCCCTCGACCCGCGAGCTTTCTGTTTTACTTTGCAGGTTCATCCAAGCCCATCTGAGGTCTTGGACCATTGGGTCCAGTAGCTCCGCCTCCGCCGACCTCGCTGGAGCTCTCCAGAGCTCGGCTGGGTCATCGGAGACCTCCAGCAGACGCGGAAGCCTTCCACGCACCTTTTCCGATCATCAGAGGGCTCCCAGGAGGAGGCCAGCTCCGTCACGACCTCGGTGAAGTTCGCCGGAGGCCAGTTCTTCCAGGAGCTTCTCCCATCGTCCGATCACCCTTGTGCTCCAGATTTGATCATGCCCATCCATTTGAGGAGCGTCCCTGACCGCCAGATCCTTCGGGGGACGATCTCCACCGTTGATCCAGCGAGGCTGAGCCGCGACGCGTCTTCACCGTCGATACAGCACGTGGCGAAGCCCCAGCCGTCCGATCATCGCGAGGAGCCTAGCTTTGGAGCGCCACCCGCATCCTGACCGTAGATCTACCACGTGGCGCTCATCCATCGGCTCGACTTAATAAAGGGTAATTTACCCTTAGGCCCTCCTTTTTCTTTTATTTAGCATTTAGTCCTGTAAATACGTTATCTAGTTGTTTAGTTTTTGGTGCAATTGCATTGAGGACCCTGCACTTTATTTCGTTCGCATTTATGCCCCCGTGTATGGTGTAGCGCGTGCTTCGACACGTGGTTTTCTGGGCTATTTGCACTTTATACCTTGTAGTTCTGAGATGTTATGGAATGAATGAAAACTTTTGGATATTTGCTTTTATACCCCTGTTCGTGAATTAATAGTGCATGTGCGTGAATTCGTGGGTTAATTGCAAACTAGCCCTCGGACTTTTAGTACCTATTACCAAATAGTCCTAAACCTTAGTTTTAGTTACATTTAGGTCCCTGAGTGCCTCAGGCACGTGCGACGCGCGTGTTTTCCTGGCAATTTTGCACCGGACCCCCCAGAACTCTTGGTATTTGCACTTAGGTCCCTGTGCACAGTACCAACTTTCTATTTTTGAATAAAATAGCAATCCAACTCCAAATCCAACGAAAATTGGAGATATGGCTACTGCCATAGTGTAAAATTTTCTGGGATTTTTGGAGACATTTTTATTTTGATTTGATATTTTTAAAAATTCAAAAACATCACTTTTCGTCACTGTCTGATTTTAAAAATCCCAAAAAAATATTAAAACCTATCTAAAAATTACAAAAAAATTAGCTACTGTTTATTTTGTTGTGCTTGACTTTCTAGCCAATTATGGCTATTTTTCATCATCTAAAACTCCTAAAAAGTGAAAAAAACTTAAAAACTGATAAAAATTTTAATAAATAATTTAAAAATCCAAAAATAATAATTAAAGTGCCTAAAATTTTCTTGTTTTTTTCTCTATAGAGGAAAATTACCTCCAAGTTTATTGGGGATTTCAAGATATTTTATATAGGTCCTTTAAGCTCGCCTGGACAGCACCTACAGTTTCTGCCTTTGTTTTATTTTTAGAAAATTAAATAAAAATCAGAATAATCCCAAAAATTCATTAAAACAGTAAAAATTATAAAACACACAAAAACATTTTTATTTGAATTTTTGGTTGATTTTTAGTGCATTAAATAAATAGTTGAATTACTTGCTTTTATTGTTTTCCTTGTTTTCTTAATTAACCAAAAATCCGAAAAAATATAAAAAGAATTAAAAATCACCAAAAATACCTTTTTCTTTTCTTTTATTTTCTTTTTGACTACTTCGTAGGCCGCAAGGCCATTTCGTGCTCCTTGTGTTCGACCCTGGTCGCTATACCAGGTTAAAATAATAGCAAGACCGCTATTGATTTTCAAGTTGATTTTTATATTGGTGGTCTATTTTTCTTGATTGACACAACCGAGTGATTGAGGTCGCGACGACCATTTAATACCTTTACCTTAGTCGCTCGATTTTCGTGTCATCACATACTCCATCTATATTTTCCACTACATGGGCTAGGTTCTGCATATTTGTTTGCTGCTGTGTTTTCTTGCCACTTGCAGGACCCAAGGGAAGCCACTGAGCCCCATTTTTTTAGCCCAAGCACATCCCCAGGTCGCCGGAGCCTCTTCGACCCGCTGAGGGCCATCCGTTGGTCTTCGGCCCATTCTGCGACACCTGGGCGTCGGGGAGGAGCAGCAGGAGCATAACCCGCCCTTCGGTTGGGGATTTGGTGGTCGGAAGCGGACCCAGCACCTCAACAAAGCTCGGCGTCGCTGAGTTCCTCATTTGTTCTTCCAGTCGCGTCCACGCTGTTGGATGCGCGCCTAACGGGGGTATTTTGCCATCATAACCCCCGCATTTTTGTATTTAGCAATTAATTACTGAATCTTTCATCTGCTGTTAAAAGGTTTTGCAAACTTTGCATATAAGCCCTTGTATGTTTGTTTAATTACGGATATACCCCTGCCAGGTGCACGTGCGTACGTACGTGGGTCTGGAGATTTTGCGGGGATAGCCTCGTAGATTTTGCTTTTAATATTCAGTCCAACAATCATTCTAGCAAGTTGTAATTTTGTTGACATATTGCACGCAGGCCCTCGCATTTCTTGAATATTACCAAAATACTCCTGCAAACATGTAATTTCTTTTTGCTTCTAGTAATTTTTGCATGCATCTATAAAAACCCAAAAAATGCCCAAAAATCAATTTAGATCTCTGTTTCATAGTAGTTTATCACCATATTTTTCCCTTTTTTTATTGCATTTATTATATTTTAAAAATAAAAAACATCTATTTTGTGCACTATCTAGCTTATAAAATCCCTAAAAAATATAAAAACACTCCAAAAAAATCCCAAAAAAATATATTTTGTTTATTTCAGTGTGTTTCAACTTCAGTCCAAAATTCACCAAAAATTATAAAAGAAAACTCCAAAAAATCACAAAACTCCAAAAACCTCTATAAAAACATTAAAAATTCTACAAAAATCTTAAAAATACAAACTTTGTCTCTAAATTTTCTTTGTTTCATTATCTTTAAGTAAAAATTAAATTGGAGAATTTTTGCTACTGTTTTCTAATTTATTTCTCCATTTTAGTTTCAGCCTTGTCTTTTATTCACTGTTTCTCTTTTTTTCACCTTTAAAAATACCAAAAATATTTGGAAAAATACCCAAAAATCACAAAAACAGTAGAAAAGTATAAAAATACCAAAAACATTTCATTTTCTAATTTTTGCACATTTTCACTATTTTTTTAAATTCCCTCTTTTCCCTTTTCTTATATTGTATATATATTCCAATATTGGAAAAGAAAATTAAGAAAATATAAAATATAAAAAGAAAATAAAAAATCAGTAAATTGAACATCAAAATACGAAATTATAAAATTAAAAATTAAATAAAAAATATAAAATTAAAAACCCACAAAAAATAGCATTAATAGACAACTTGATCACAATTACACTTTTGAGCATTAGTGCCCCGTTCTACCTGTCTGCTCCCTGTGTTCGAGCTCTACACATACTTGCACTATACACATCTTGTTGTACAATTATAATAAATTTTAACTCCACATTCACCTTCATTTCCTTATTTGATCGTCGTGGGTTAATTGTTGTTTGAATCAGGATTTTTGAGCGGTCACCACATCGACTGCGGTTTTGCCTTGTGAAACCGTACGACCCTCGATTTTCTCGCTTCAACAGCACCATCCTAGCCATCCGCTCAATAAAAGGGTAAATTACCCTGTAGGCCCTTCTCTTTCCGCATTTAATATTTAGTCTTGTAAATACGTTTTGTAGTTCTTTTATCTTTGTAAATATTGCATAGAGGACCCTGTCGTTGCTTGATTTGCATTTTTACCCCTGTAAATGATGGACACGTGCGTCGACACGTGAGTTTTTGGTGAAATTGCATGATTTGCCCTGTGTTTTTCGTGTGTTATTGTCTGCATCTTTTAAAATAGGAATGACAAATATGCCCTTCCAGGCCTGAGTCACGTGTATCATGCGTGGGCCGCATGGACTTTTACACTTTGGGCCCCTGGGTTTCCTTGTGTGTTATCAAAAGGTCCCAGAACTTTATTTTAATTGCAGATAGGTCCCTGTGTACTGTGCCTTGTTGTTTGATTTTAATAAAATAGCAAAACTACTCCAAATTTGATGAAAATTGGACACACTGCCACTGTGTACAATTTTCTCTAATTTTTGAAGACATTTTTTACTCTTTTTAGTATTTTTAAAAATTCAAAAACACACATTTTTCTCACTATCCAGTTTTAAAAACCACAAAAAAATATTAAAATAACTTTAAAAATTACAAAAAATAGATATTGTTTGTCTTGCTGTGTTTGATTTTCTGACCAATTTTGGTCATTTTTGGACTTATAAAAACTATAAAAATTACAAAAGCCCTAAAAACCCATAAAACTTCTAATAAATAAAAGAAAACCAAAAAATTAATAAACTCTGCAGCTAAATTTTCATTTTTGTTATATTTCATAGGAAAATTACCTCCAGGCTATTTAGAGGCCATTATATATTTTATTTTGGCCTTTAAAGCTCGGCTGGACAACAGCATTGTTTTCTTATCTTATTGCATTTTTAAAAAAATATTTAAAAATAAAAAAAAAATTACTAAAAATTAACCAAAAACATAGAAAAATATAAAAAAACATAAAAATATTTTGTTTGATTTTTTTTGAGCTTATTTGAGTAGTTAAATAATTGTGTGAAGTTGCTTGTTTCCTTATTTTTCCTATTTTCTTTATTATTTAAAAATACAAAAAAAATATAAAAATTATTAAAAATCTACCAAAAACCCTTTTATTTTATTTGTTTTTATTTTTAGACTACTTCGAGGTCGCGAGGCCATCACGTGCTCCTTGAGTTCGACCCTGGTCGCTATACCAGGTTAATCTAATAGCGAGACCGCTACCTTGATTTTCATCGATTTTTGCTTTCGTTTGGTGGTCTGATATTTTTCTCGTTGAGCCACCCGAGCGACTGAGGTCGCAATGACCGCTTCTGATTTATCTACCTTAGCTGCTCGGATTCTATGCTCATCATCATGTCCCTTTCTTATATCATTAGATGCAGTCCATGTACCAATGCTTATCTATTACAATTGTTTGAATTTGAATGAATCATAGGCAATAAAATTATGTCATAAGATCATAGTAGACACATGCCACATCTAGCAATAGTCCTAACCATAAAGCTCGCAGCTCACATCTTTCAAGTCATATTCGAGCATGACAAAACATGTGTACATGTGCTTATAATAATCTAACATACCCTACTTCTTACTTGATTAATGTAGAAGGATGTATATTTTGTCTAGAGTGACAAATTCGAGCTGAGTTTTCACACGCTAAAGGAGTGAATGGTTCTCACCCATCCTTCTGTTATCTTGTACTTCATGGCAAGGACGTATCTAGGGGGGGCAAGGAGGGGCAAGTGCCCCCCCCCCCCCTAAATTTTGAGAATACATACTATATGTATATGTAATTTTTTCCTTATGGATTTTTAAGCTAAAAATAATCATAATATTTCATAATTATAGTGCCTCATTTGGATTTTTTGAGGGTAAAACTTGTATATGCCCCCTCATTTCTTTAGAAAATATTCAAGAACTTTTACCAATAGATAATATATCTCTTAACATAAAATTTTACCTCAAATCAACCTGTATTGGATAATTTCTTCAATCGATTAACGTATAATAAATGCCTACCCTAATCTTATTTGTTATCCATTTTTTAGAATCAGACTATAAAATGAATCGATCTTTCATCCAATCTCATTATCACTTATACATATACGGGGTTTAATTCACAATCTAAAAAATTAAAAATTAAAAAAAAATCATTTCTTGTCAAGTCTAATATATTATTCATTGATCCTATTTATTATCAAGTAAAGTGATCAAATGCGCATATATTCTTGATCGGTGGATTTTTGTTCATAAATACACTACAAAAAAGAGTAGAACAGGCGACGGTCAACATCTGCGCTAATGATAACATGACCGTCCCCAATACTCGTACATAGGGGACGGTCATAAAACCGTCTCCAAAGGTCACGTCCCATTTGGTATAAGCGACGGTATTATGAACCGTCCCCAATACTCGTACATAGGGGACAGTCGTGACCGTCCCTAAAAGTCTGGCATAGGGGACGGGCGTGACCGTCCCTTAAAGCATCTTATTGGGGACGGTCATGATCGTCCCTTAAAGTCATCAGGGGGACGGTCACGACTGTCCCAAAAGAGAGAAAGTGAAGACGATCATAACCGTCTCTAAGAACGAAGGGGACGGTCGCCATGACCGTCCCCTTTGTTCATATGCTAACAAAAAAAATTTCCATTGCCC
Source organism: Ottelia alismoides (assembly GCA_037367405.1). Lineage (NCBI taxonomy): Eukaryota > Viridiplantae > Streptophyta > Magnoliopsida > Alismatales > Hydrocharitaceae > Ottelia > Ottelia alismoides. Next base: position 157,603 of record JAZKJV010009326.1, on the reverse strand, counting down.
CCTATTTGATCCTCATTTTACCCTGTATGTCAATATAATGTAGTACCTGTTACAAAAAATCTGTCTTCATAATAAACATTACTATCACCACACAAAAAAATGCAATCCACATTCATAAAGTCCTCGTCCAACAACATATGCATTCAAAATACTACAATATCCTACAATAATTGTTCAAAATAGTTATACAATATACTAAAGTATCCTACAAACTAACTAAGCTATCCTAGTCGTCGTCCTCATCGTCGTCGTCGTCCTCATCGTCATCAGCATCATCTTCTTCTTCGCCGTCATCATCGTCGCCTAGCCTCGCAGCGGTATTATCATCATCTGTTGGGTGGCTAGTCGACGCTCCACCTTGATGTGCATGCATGAATGCATTGAAAATCGTCATTTGTTGGCGCAAATCCTGAATCTCCATATTCATGCTAGACACTTGACTCTCTAATTCCCTCTCCCTTTGTGTCTTCTGAGAGGTCGAGCCGGTCCCTACTCCATACCAATTCCGTATGATGGCACCACGACCACCACAACGGACGCGTCCCTGATGCTCTGGACCGGTCTCCTGGAGGAAGGCCGCATCAGGAGTAAGAGGTGGATGACTCGTTCCGGTGTGGTCTACAGAGCCAGTGGTTGTGAGCCTGACCATCTCCTCCTATAAATTTATTTAAGTAAGTTCAAATTCATTTAATTTGTAAAAAAGATGCAAATATGTTATGAATAACTTACATGAATTGGACCATAGGCAGGATCCACCCAATGAACTTCCCCGCCCACATCGCGGCTCTTAGACTTCTCGAAGACTTCCATTCGGCTGGGCACTCTCTCGTTCTCCACTTCCTAATGTGAAAAGATTAGTAAACTTAGGATACAATTTTAATACATATATAATAGTTACAATTTTAACACTAATTAAAGTAGATTACTTACGAAGTCATCCTTCAGTTGATTTGTGTTTCTTCTCCCCATTCTATGGGTAGACTTGAAACCTTTCCTCCGATTTTCAGCATTTCTCCTTGAGATGCCCTATACGAAGATAGTAATTTTAATAAAAGATATATGTATAAAATGCACATATATATGTCACATACCGTATGTTCTTCTCCCATTTAAATATAAACCATCGCCCTCCATTGTTCAGCGGGTACATTCAGAGGACAATTTGCCAAATTGGTTTCCAATAGAAGCTCCGAGTCGAAGTACTTTAAAATATAAAGAAAATTAATTATATACTTATATGATGAAAAACAAATTTATCATTAAATATAAAGCAAAGTACTCACTCGGGCCTTCACACGACCTCGATATTTACACAACATCTCCGTCTCATGGCCTAAAATCAGAGCATCAGTGGCCGGGTCACGGTCCCAGGAAAAACTAGACTGCAAAGTTATCAAAGAAAACATAAATAAGTTTATACATAAATAAGTATATATACTGAAGAAAAAATTTGGTTTGTTATTATTATAAATACCTCCAAATCATGAAGAATGGCATCTTTTATTGATCGCTCCACTAAACGCCAGTCTGTAATGTGGAGAGGGACCCTGGCTCTGCACACCTGTCCCAAGTAACTCTGGAAAACAGCTGAGTTCTCCCCCACCGCATCGCCTCCAACTATCCGCACCCTGAGTGTCTCACTAGGACGCAGACGGTCCAACACTCGACACTGAGATGGGCCTCTACGTCTGCCTGAGCTACTCGATCCGTCAGGATCGGAGGTCTCACTCCCTCGCTGTGGTGCAGGCGGTGCATCCCGGATGCGTCTAGGACGTGGAGGCATATCTGCATATTATAAAACATTTGAATTAGATATAACAACAATGATATAATTCACATATTACGTCAAAAAATTGAAAAATAAATGATGGTAAACTTACATTTTAAAAATCCGCATCAACAATTTCTATTGGATGTTCTTGTATTTCAGCTTGATATGCCTCCTTTATATTTATCAACTCATCATCATCATTGACATCAAAAAAATCTCTTGGTACTGTTCTCACGGGTATGATCCATACATCACTTAAGTTGTCCGGAATATAGAAAACTTGTTCTACCTGGTTGGCCAGTGTAAAAGGCTCATTTGTTTGCAATTTCCCAGATTAATGATCCCATTTCTGTCTCTTCGGTATCCTATCCCCTCGCGACCAACATCAAATCAATTGCACATAAAAAGAACACATCGACATTCATGAGTAAAACTGATCTCTATTATGTCAAGTATTTCCCCATAATAACCGTCTAAACCTGAAGGCAAATCTATTTTTACTATAACACCCGATATTTGCGTCGATTTCATCTCGTCGGCGGACTTTGTTCTAAATCTGTATCCATTCACAATATAACCCTTGTAAGACATAACTTGAGAATATGGTATGCTTCCAAGAATGTCAAGGTTAATGTTCCACCTATCATCTGTCGTTTCCCGTAAATGTTTCACACGTGAACGGAACCATTTGAGGAATTCAGATTTATTATGCGTCTGATAACAGGTCCGAACACTCGGGTATAAGGTACTAAAAATAGGTCGTCGCGACCCAAGCGATCAGACGATGTGTATCAAGAAAAATGAACCACTAAGTAGAGATAAAATCGATCGAAACACGAATAGCGGTCCTGCTATGTGATTAACCTGGTATAGCACCCAGGGTCGAACTCAAGGAGCACGGATTGGCCGAGAGGCCTACGAAGTAGTAAAAATAAAGAAAATAAAAGAACAAACTATTTTTAGTGGTTTTTAGATATTTATATTTTTTTTGGATTTTTAAGTATTTAAGAAAATAAGAAAAACAAAGAAGGCACACACTTCAACAAATTATTCAAAGCATTAAAAATCAACCAAAAATTAAAACAAAAACATTTTTATGTCTTTTATAATTTTTAATGTTTTTGGTGAATTTTTGAGAATTTTCTGATGTTTATTTAATTTTCTAAAAATCAAAAAGTGAAGCAAACAGTGGGTACTGTCCAGCCGAGACAAAAAACCCTAGATAAAATATCTAAGAGCCTCAGAATGGCTGGAAGTAATTTTCCTGTAAAGAAGATAAAACAAGGAAAATTTAGGTACCAATTTTATTATTTTTGGATTTTTAATTTATTTACTAGAATTTTTATAGGTTTTTGAGTGTTTTTATGTTTTTAGTGGTTTTCAGTAATGAAAAATAGCCATAATTGGCTAGAAAATCAAACTAAGTAAAACAAACAGTAGACAATTTTTATAGAATTTTTGAGTGAGTTTTTATATTTTTTTGTGATTTTTCAAACTAGACAGTGACAAAAATGAAGGTTTTTGATTTTTTAAAAATATCAAACTAAATCAAAAATGTCCTCAAAAATCCACAAAAATCCTACACCATGGCAGGAGCCATGTGTCAAATTTTCGTTGGATTTGGAGGTGTTTTGATATTTTATTCAAAAATAAAGATAGGGCACTGTGCACAGGGACCAAAGTGCAAATACCCAAAGTTCCGGGGGGTCTGGTGCAAAATACCCAGCAAAACACGTGCCACGCGCGTGCCTGGGGCACTCAGGGACCCAAATGTAAGAAAAATAAGTCCCGAGGACTTATTGGTAACAGGTACCAAAAGTCCAGGGGGCTTACCTGCAAATTACCCAAAATATATCGCACATGTGGAAATAAATCACAATGATTAACCTTCCTATTCTTATGCTAAATTTTGAACTAGGATGGATTAATGGCAAATTAATCAAGATAAAATAATTGGAGACTTTGTTGTGTGAATTAATAACTGTAAAAAAATTATACCAAAATAGTCAATGCATCAATAGACATAGGATTAAATTACGATTCGAACAAGATCAAATTCTATGCAGTTCATCGACCATTGATCGACGCATGAGGGTTATTTTGCATCATTTCTCCATGCATTTTGTATTTTAATTTTTGTCCAAAAACATCCATATGCAATTCAAATATTTTTGTAATATTTGCTATTAAGCCCCTTCCTTTATTTTAATTGTGTTTAGGTCCAGTCCATATTACCTCACGTGCGCATACACGTGAGGGGCGAGACATTATGTAAGGACCCCTTGCGTGTTTATGTTATTATTTAGTCCAAGGATTTTGTATTTCAGTGTTATAATTTTTTTTGATAAGTATTCAAAAAAAAGCAAGTAGGCCCAGTAACTTTTTAGATATTACAAATATACTCCTACCAACACGTTTATTATTGAATATTCTGGGAATTATGCATGAATACCCTTGGACTTCGGTAAAGTGTTCTGCAACGCGTGTTATGTTTGTTTAAATTTCATTTAGGTCCCGACTAGAATAATTAATTTTATTTCTTATATTTGTATTATTAAAAATAGCATTTTGCATCTAAAATTTATAGGGAAATTATTTTAAGTGCGTGGAACTATTCTAGACCACATATTTTTGAATAAGGAACTTCTCAGTAAGTGGGTCCCACGAATCTGGGGAGATTGTGATAGTTTGGTTTGCATGCTAATTCGAGAAATCTATAGCACAAGCTTCAATTTTTAGGTAGATGACTGGAGTGAAAACTATGATCTTGGCACGAGGTTCCCACATCTATGGACTTTGGCTGTTGACTTGAAATGTTCTGTGGCGAGTGTTTGGGCGGTCAATCCTTTCTACCGCAGTTCAGATGCAAGCTTTTAGATCGACACTTGGATGAGTTGCTAGTGATGCTTGAGGAGTTCGATAGTGTGGAAGGTCCCACGGTGGGTCATGAATGTTGGTATTGCTGCGATGGAACCTTCTCGGTGGGAACGCATACAAGCATCTAAAGGGTCCCATCACTTTTGACCTAGGAGGCTGTGTGGCAAAGTGTAGAAAGATATGGAAATGGAAAAATCACGGTTCGTGTGAAGGTTTTCTTGTGGCTATTTAGAAGGGGAGGTTGTTAACAGGGGCCAGATTAGCGTGTTTCCTGCATACGGTGGATCATGCTTATCGTCGACGCCAGGTGGATAGCGGGGATGCGGATCACTTGTTCGTCAGATGCAGAAGCTCGGTGGATGCTTGGGACCTATTTGGGAACCCAATTGTGGTGACGGATGGGGTTACCGATTTCTGGGAATCCATTGGCGTGAATTGGAATGGAATAGAGTAGAAAAGGTGAATCGAATTGCAATGATCTGGGCCATATGGGTGGCTAGAAATGGGATGATCTTTAGACATGAACGATGTTATGGTGAGAGTATTGTGGTGCACACAAAGGCGCTAGCTGAGTATTGGTCCCGTAGAATTTTCTTTTTTTTGTTGACTGTAACACTAAATTTGTACTATATTTTGATGAATAAAAGGTGATTTTTTTAGCACAAACCTACACGGTGGATGTCCTTTTTAAAATAAATAAATAAATTGTGTTCGCTCAGCCCTATCAACGGTGTTTCTGATGTGGTCAATCTTTTCTAGCAAAAGCAACAACTTGGGTATCTAAGCCGACGAGTGTTAATTGCCACAGGTACTACAGCCACTCCAGCGTGCTGATAAATGTGCCAACCAGTAACCGGGCTTGCTCGCACCTGATCACGCCGGAGTACGTGGCCGCGACTCTCGACAGGGGGAGCTACTTCTGGTCCCTCGGCCTCCGGGCGTTCTACTTCGCCTTCCCTCTCTTCCTGTGGTTATTTGGCCCCATACCGATGTTCATCAGCTGCGTCGTCATGGTGTTCATGCTGTACTATCTGGATATCTCCTATGATAATTGGAGCCAGCTTGAACGTGTGGATGGCGAGGAGATGGCGGCCGGACCGCTCGTCGACCATTCCCAGTGTTGAGGTCGAATTCTGATCCGTGAATGCAAATGTATGGACTAGTATAATTAAAAACCCAGTTCAATTCAAAGTTGAACGGGCTTGTGGCTAGCAGACCGCGAGCATGGGTATGATCTGAATAAATACCTGCCTCGTATGTAGGTATGCACGTATGTATATTTGCATGGTTTCGTTGAGGATATTATCTTTTAGAATCACAATGCCATCTCTTTCTTTTTAAAATACACATGCTATGTTACCATAATTGATATAAAAGTACTCTATAAAGAAAGCTCAAGTTGCAATGCATACGTCCATTTTTTTAATAAGCCATCAATGGATCCGAAGTTTCCATTTCAATAACGCAAAAATGTATATATATTTTATAATATTACGAAGAAAAAAACTATATTGTCTTTTCAAAAGTAATTGAAATTGTCCTTTTTTTACTCCCAGGGTTTCACATAAACTAGTGTCAAACCGGTGCCCATGTTTCAGCATAGAACGAAATGAAACTATTATATTGAGGATTTTCTATTTTGTGAATTGAATTTGTTAGACAAATAACATCGATATGAAGTTTTATAGATATATATTCACGTCACAGCATTTTGTGAATAAGAAGTTTGCGACAGAACAACGCCATTTAGGAAGGAAAGTTCCCATCAATACCACATGGATGACCCAACTTCCAACATTCAAGCTAATTGACATGCACCTGAGCAATAAGAAAGGATTAATTACATACACAGCTTCCTAGAACAGATGCCTTAGTCTAGTACTTCTATCTATGAGGAAGAAAGAATATCCTGAAAAAAGCTGGAACATGAGATTGCAAAGATATAGAATGTAAAACCAGAAAAGAATACCTTGTTTAGTAATGAAACTACGCTATTTGAGTTGAGATCTGAAAACCAAAAAAAAAGCTGGACTTAATCTGTTAATTGATTGTTGAGCACAATCTAATTTACTTCACTTTTAAATGTGAGTAGTAGTTCCATTGAAGCCAAATCAAATACGATCAGACTTGTGATCAAAGCAAATGAATGCAGAAAATATATTTCCAAGCAAAAATAAAAAAAATACACATATACAACCCGAGAACAATAGAAAACCACAGTTGCAGGTCATTTACCCCATCTGACAACAGCAACTCTGCAGCTCCAGTATATAAAGCATTCCTTTGACCATCCAAAGTTCAATCACTATACAAACAACAATCACAAATTCCATCGTTTCATTTTCCACTGATCAGATGATTCCAATAACACAAATTACAGAGGATGACCATAATTAAGCAACCTTGTGAGAGTCGATAAATCTCTCTTTGTTCCCCACCTCCTCGTCCAACACTGCCTTGTGCTGCCTTCATAAGGAATGATCAGGGGGCACTCTTCTGGACTCGTTGTGACGGTCGGAGTTGTCAACATGAATGCAGGAGCAACGCTCCAGACAATTTTCACAAAAAAATTAGAGCCAATATCTTGCTCATAATCATATAGATTTTTGCTGGTCATACGAATATCTTGCACATAATCATACAGGAGAAATTATTTCTTTTAAAAGCAAAGGAAATGATGATAAATAAGATAAAAGTATACAAGAAAGCAAAACTCCTTCTGCCTCACAGCAGTATCAAGGGCATGGCCTTGAATGCCGATATCGAAGTCTACAACATACCTTTGGTCGACCTCTCGCTTCCGGAACTCGGGCATAGGGATTGTTGGTAAATTCAGCAATGATTTGTACAATTGTTAACGAATAAATCAACGGATAAATTATTGTTATATGAACCTTTAGATGAATACTACATTCATTGTTAATTACAAGAACTAAAGCTAAATTTATAACTGATAATATTATTCATTGACTCCATGCATAAGTGCGAATCTTAGACTGCCAACCACAACACTTTGACATGGCATTAGAATCAAACATTGGCTACCCAGTGTAATGTATAACTCAACTCGTCTATTGGATCATGGCCATCTAAGTTCTAACACGGGGTCCAACAGTTCATGTCCAATGGTCAAACATTGCGTACCAAGTGTCATATGTTTTTTTTATATCTCTGTATGACATGGATATCAACTCAATCCAATGGTCAAATATTGGGTACCATGTGTCATATATTCTTTAGCTGTTGTGAAGTGTATGCCACAACGTGCCTCACTACATTAGAATAGTGTACAATCCCTCTTTGGAAGTATTTGTATACACCATGAAGCATGGACGGAGCCACAACATTCTTGAGGAGGGAGCACACGGTTTTTAAAAAAATATGTCTATCAATTACAGTACAGTCATATTCATTATATAACAATAATTGTTGGGAACAAATTATATCTATAGTTTTCATGTATATTTTTCATCAATTTTGAACTTATTCATTATATAAGAATAATCAATTTTGAATTTATTTTTTAATCAACTATATCTTTTTATTCAATTTTACATAAATTGGTATCATATATGTTCTACAATGTCGAGATTTTTTGTGAATGATATTTATACTTTTTAAAAAAGTAAGTTATATTCAAGTATTTTATTTATTTTGAATTCAGTATATAGATTTTGATTAATTACAATATAAACTACACTTGTTCTAAATTTTTATCAAATCAAAAATACAAAATACCTAATTCTATACTTTTTTATCAATAACAAGAAATAATAATATCACTACAGGAAGTTCCAGCTTTGGAGACGACAACTGGCGACGGTCATAGCACGACCGTCCCTAATGAAAGCTTTTAGGGACGGTCATAACAAAACCGTCCCCAATACTTAATATCAGGAGACGCTCTGCGAGCTGGTGTCCCCTTTTGTAATAGCTTAATAGGGACGGTCAGTAAGACCGTCCCCTCTGCCTAGGGGACCCATTGGGGACGGTCTTGACCGTCCCCTATACGCCTCTGTTGGCGTTGCCTCCGGTCTTATATCCTAAGTGAGCGACCAGAGGGGACGGTCCATGGTGATCGTCCCCTCTGCCCTGGCAGGTCTTTTGGGGACGGTTCTGACCATCCCAATACCCTTCTGTTGACGTCGCCTACGGTTTTTTCCTTAAAGGGAGACCAGAGGGGACGGTCACGATGGATCGTCCCCTCTGCTCTAGCAGGTCCTTTGGGGACGGTTTTGACCGTCCCCAATACGCCTCTGTTGGCGTCGCCTCCAGCCGTTCATACTTAAGTGGCTGAACAGAGGGGACGGTCACCAAGGACCGTCTCCTCTGCCCTGAGAGGTCCTTTGGGGACGGTTCTGACCGTCCCCATAACGCTTCTATTGGCGTCACATTAGGTCAGTGGCATGACCAAAGGGGACGGTCACCGAAGACCGTCCCCTTTGCCCACCAAAGGGGACGGTCTTAATTGAACCGTCGCCGATCGTCTCCAATGGGGACGGTTGTTACGACCGTCCCCATTGGTTAGATCGAAAAAAACCCCTTCGACCTTCATTCATCCTCACTTTGTCCTCTCCCAAAATGCCGCCCAACGTCGCCCTTCCGGCCAACGTCGCCCCTCCGCCCTCTTCGTAGTTCCGGTCGTCCTCAATCTTATTTTCTGGTATATAGCAACACTCCTTTGTGTTTATTCTTATTTATTTTGCTCGATATTCTTGTTTGGGATATTATTCCCCATGTGAATGGGTATTTTTGTTGTTATGTTAGGGTTGCTATATTTGTTTAATGTAATAGGTTTTTCCTCATGTTATGATGAAATATCTTGTTGTTTATGATAAAACAAAGAGATTTAGAGATACATGTTGTTTAATGTAATATCTTGTTGTTTAATGTAATAGCTTGTTGTATAATAATAGGATGAAATCTCTAATAATAGGAATACATTGTATAGAGAAACATGTTATAGGATGATACTTGATTCAGATTAAACAACATGTTATAGGATGGAACTTGATTTAGATTAAACAACATGTTATAGGATAGAGGATAGAGGATAACATGTTATTGGATGAAACATGTTAAACAACATATTGTAGGATAGAGGATAACATGTTATAGGATGAAACATGTTAAAGGATTAACATGTTATAGGATGAAACATATTATAAAACATTGCTTGTTTATATTAAATATAATGTGGTTGTGTATATTAGATCTAGAAATTCTTATTGTGTATAAGAGAAACACTTGATTAGGGTTTAGGGTGGAAAAGCTTGTTATCTATAATAACATAATGGTGGTGGATTTTATTCTGATTGTGCAGTAAAATGGATAAGTCATGGATGGATAAGAGATACGATGATTTTCAACAATATAAGAGAGGAGTGATCGCGTTCTTGGATTGGGCATTTGAAATAGAAAGAGTTAATAAGAAATTTGGTGGTCTTAAGATTTATTGTCCATATGTGAGATGTAAGAATATTAAATGGGATGTTAGAGAGGAAATCTATAACCATCTTATACTCAACGGATTTTGGTTACATTACTCCATTTGGACTGAACATGGAGAGGTTATAGATTTACGAATGGATGAGGATATGGATGTAGATGCAGGAATAACTAGTCAAACCTTGAATAATGTTGATCACGAGTTATTTGAACTAATGGATGACTTAAGAAGACCTGAGGCACAAGACATTGGTGTAGATGATAGGTTTTTGAGCAGTTTGCCAGATGCAGAAGATATATTGGCTCCTAGGGTAGTGATTGGCGACCTGATGGATGCATTCGACTGGGCTGGAGCTCAAGAAGCTCTCGGTCATTGCCTGCAAGGGGCCGTCGTCTCCCCGAGGCTGGGCGCGCTCGCGGCGGCGCACGGCGGAGTTAACCACCGGATCAGTGGATTCCTTGGAACTCGGGCCTCGCTTCCACTCCAAAATGCGCAGCTGTCACTCGGGTGCTCTGGAGGAGCTCCTTGGCGGCGAGCAGGAGTCCAAAGATGGAAGAATTAGGTCGCCGGAGACGACATTAAATATGGTCGAAGATCCGGAAAGAAGGAGATCGGGCGAGCAGCTCAGTGGTCGGATCCTCCAAACCCACCCCGGGCGAGGGTCCTGGATGATCAGAGATTAATCGGAGCCCGGGGTTTGGGTTAATGGCGGTCGGGTCAGGCGGGTAGAAATTGGAGAAGACGGGTCGGGCAGGACAGACCCGGCTCTGGTGGTCCTGGGGGGAGAGTTGACCGGGGGTCAACGATCCCCCGTGGACCAATCAGCGCCCGCCAAGCATATTATTTTTGTTTATTTATTTTAGAGTAGAAAATGATCGAATTAACAAAAACTTAAAACATGAAATATTTTTATTTTATTTTTTTCTATTTTTTAGTGATTTTTAATTAATTTTGTAAAATAAAAATAGGCTATATACAATATAGTACTATACATAGGTATATATACAATATATAGGGTTTTGATTTTTGATTTTTTTAAATTGTTATTTTTGTGCAATTTTATTCTTATTTTATATTTTATTTATTTTCATTATAAAATAAGGAATAAAAAGATATTTTTATTTCATTTTTATTATTTATTTACATAGGTAAAATAAATACATATATACATCTATATACATGGTATATGTGCAATATATTTTTGTATTTTTAATTTTGCTATTTTTATTTTGCTTCTGTTTTAATTGTTTTTATTTTATTTATTTATATTATAGAATATAGATTATTTACAAAAAGTTTGAAAATTAATTTTATTTATTTATTTACAAGATTAAACAAATACATAGAAGTGGTTTATGTACATGATGAAAGGGGTATTTTAATTCTTTTTTATTTTTAACTTTTTCTTTTGTTTTTATACTTATAGATATATACAAGTATTTACAAGCATATTTTTGGTGAGGAAAATATTTTTTTTATTTTATTTACATGAATATTTACACATGAGCCCCTATCTCCCTCTACTTTGGCTTTTATGCGGTCAGGCCCATACTGAGCCCTCCCTTGGGTTAGGTTGCTCAATATTTATTCTAAATATTTCCCTCTTTTTCTTTTTAATCTTTATTCTTTTATTTTTGCACAAAAACATGCTAATTATAGGTTTTTACACAATGCATGCTTTTGGTAATTATTCTTATTTACACATATCTACATGTATTTGCAAAGGTTTTTATAGCTAAAATATAAGAATAAAGAGTGATGAATGAGTACTCATCACCCCCCTATACTTAACTTTGCTAGTCCCTTAGCAAACACTTATTTGAAAAAGAAGTGAAAAAGAAAGAAAAGAAAAGAAAAAGAGGATGTACATGGATCAAGGTTGATTATTAAACTTGCCTTCATTAAATTGGGGTATGGAGCTCGATCAGATCTTTGGATTATTAATGTGTCGGAACCTTATTTGGACTTAAGTCTAAAACTCAACAGCCTCTAAGTTCCTCTAATCTATAACCAAGACTCCTCAATGCTCCAGATCAGAACAAGTCATCAATCACAAACCCTGAAGACCATGAATCTTATCTTGTCCTGTGAATGTGAGGTCTAAGCTCTACACCTCAGAAATGGCAACTTGACAACCCTCCCCAACAAGGTAACTCTATGACCTCAATCTGGCCACTCTTTCCTCGAGGAGCGGGGTATTCCCTTCTAAGTTCAAGTTCAACCGGCTCAAGAAGAGGGGGAAGAAGAGAATGGGTCAAGGCTAGGCATGGGCATTGGGCTGGGCCGGCCCGGCCCAGCCCGAAGCCCGGCCCATGAAACCCGACCCGACCCAAGCCCGAATGAGTAATGGGCCGGGCCTGGGCCGAAATTGTAGGCCCGATTTATATTCGGGCCGGGCCTGGGCTTTCCTCGGCCCAGCCCGGCCCGGCCCGCCGGCCCGGCCCGAATGAAGGCCCGAAAGCCCGACCCAGATCTAGGCCCGCAGGCCCGGCCCAGATCTAGGCCCGCAGGCCCGGCCCGATGTCAGTAATGTAACATACTAATACAATTTGATAATCTATGGTGAAGAAACCAAATCATAATATTCCTAATTCACCAGAACATCAAAAAGCACACGCAGTGACAGACACCCCTCTCACGGTTCACCCACGCAGTAACATAATATTCCTAATATTCCTAATTTGATAATCTATGGTGAAGACTTAAATGTCTAAAGGTCATGGATGCAAAATAGCCACACCTCTCACGGTTCACCCACGCAAAAAAAAAACACACGCAGTGACAGACACCCCGATCCCTCCCCTCCCCTAATCCCTAATTCCTATCTCGTGTCCAACCCAACCCTAACGGCTAGCGCAGCCGCCGACCGTCCTGCCGCTTCTACTCCTCTCGATCTCCTCCACAGGGCCACAACACCATCGCCATCGCCTCCCCTCCACAGGGCCATCACGTCATCGCCTCTCCTCTACAGAGCCACAACGCCGACCGGCCCGCTGCTCCGTCATAGGCCAACAACCATCGCCGACGCCAACCGCCCACTCTCTCCCCGTCGCAACCCAGCTAAGGAACGCCGCACACGGTATGATGACCTAGCGTGCATTTGAATTTCTATACAGACTTAGTGAGTTTCTATACAACTATTTGTAAGGTTTGAACTGTAGTTCTACTGGTGAAAGGCACATCACTCATAGCATAAGTATAGATTCAACTGTATCTTATTCCTCTAGATCATACATGGGAGGTAGACATCCAAATATATTTTAAAGCCTCTTTTAGTATCAAGTCAAAACAAAATATTTAATCACTACAAGATGTGTTGGTTATGTCATATAACAAGATTTACATAAAAAATGTGAGTTGGAGCCAGAAAACACTGAGGTCTTAACCCAGACAAATCAAACCACCCTAGTTTTGGACCTTTCTGCAATTTACTTGAACAGTCTTTCTGTTCAATATGCTCACACACAATAACAGATCCAACTAGGAGATATCTACCAGACTTTGGATCAGGATTTTCTTATAGATTAAAACATGTCATTTGTAGTCCAAATGATACAATATAATGGAACAAAATCAAGAAACATATGTGCAACCCCAGAATGAAAACGAACTTAATAAGAATGAATCCAGTTGAGGTCTGTTTAAACAAGAGTATTACTCATGTTACTGATTGGAATAAACATTCCACGAAAATGAATCGCAATTTTCAACCCTAAGGTGGCTGAGTTGGTTTTACTGCAATCAAATATAGCCAGTCATAAACTACCAGCTGTCATTACTCCCTCTTCGCTTTGTGGAGAGCTTTCTTCCTTTGCTCGAGCATGTATCCATACATGTGTGGGCTACCTGCAAAAGAGAACAATTATCCATTTAGAAGATGCTAAAATCAGCGAGATCTTATAACAATCAAGATCTGTGAGAGCATGAGAACTGCAAATGGGCCGGCCCAGCCCAAGCCCGGCCCGAAGAAGTTGGGCCGGGCCTGGGCTTGGGCCGAAGAATTACAAAAACTGCGGGCCTAGGCCCGGCCCAAGGCCCGAACTATTAATATGGGCTTGGGCCTGGGCCCTTCAGGGCCCGGCCCAGCCCGGCCCATGCCCAACCCTAGTCAAGGCCAGTGTAGCCAAGTGCCCTTGGGAGCTTGACCAGTGTAGCCAAGTCTCCCTGCTGCAAGCTACAACAGGTGGATCATGAAACCAAGCTTTGCTTATTGCACTCTATATACATACTCCGGTGGGATTATCATTTTCTAATCCCTTGGGAGCTTGACCACTTTTTTGGAGTTCTTTTCTTTTTGCACATTTTTTTCAAGTGCATCTGTACAACATATACATGTGCAGCATATATACAAGGAGTTTTTCCTCTTGATCCAGTAGACTATCACTCTTTTGAAGCTTTATTGCAACCCACAACTCCCGTCGTTAGACCTCATGGAAACCAGACCAAGTTGAGACGCACTTCCTTCACTAAAAGAAGAAGAGAGGTTCCGCCTAGAAGTACTACCCTCATATGCTACCCCAAGTCAAGGAAGACTGCCTCCTCACCACCTCATCCGTAGAGAGCTCGGTGCATAGTGCTAGTGTCCAAGTAAAGCCATTGTCCATATGAGTCATGTGTTGTTGTTAAGTGCTCTACTTAGGCTCATTGAGATGACATGTGATCATAGCCTAGTGGACTCAAAGAATTAAGTCACCATGGACCTGAAAAGCCTTAAACCTAAGTCCTATAAGGTTCCTCTTAGAAGTTAGGTGGATTAAGATCTTAATCAAGCTCCATTTCTCAATTTGATTCCAGGATAGTTTAAATGTCAACTATCATCCAAGAAAAACTATATACATATGTACAAAAGATGTTTATTTACACAATTTTTACAATCATGCAAAATTTTTGAAAAATGTTTTGAAATCATGAATGGATGATGCATGAAGTGCAGGTTTTGCAAAAGGATATTTACACACATTTACACAAGATTTTTGCAAACTTTTGATTTTCAAAATATTTTGGAAAAATTTTGTACTATATACATAATTTTTATACAAAAATATTTACACAAGCTTTACACAAAAGATTTTTGAAATCATTTTTACAAAAATAATTTGTACACTAGCTATTTATGTGCAAATAAAAGAATGTTATGTACATGAAAAATTTTTAATTTTTGTGGTTTTTAGCCATTTTATTTATTAACACACTCACACAAAGTACGAGTTATGGCTAAAGTATATATGAAATATATACACCCCCCCCTATACTTAGCTCGAACGATGTCCTCAGAGTCAAGAGCGATGAAGAAGACATAACTCGTGCTAGGTATAGGGAAGTGAAAAGAAAGGCTATATACAAAGATGAATGAATGAAATAGAAAAGTCAAGAGGATCTCGGGTCTTCCCCCTATACTTAGGATCAAGTAATCCTAAGTATAGCAGGCTGTATACTAAGGGAAAACCGAGTGGAGAATGTACAGGGTCTACCCCCCTATACTTAGGGTGAAATATCCCTAAGTATAGGCAGCAAAACATGGGTAGCAAGACATGAAGAAAATCAACGAATATATACAAGAAGGAAGGGCATCACTCCCCCTATACTTAAGGTGAAGAACCTTAAGTATAGGCAACAACAGAAGTGATGAAACAGAACGAAGAACAACCCGGTGTCTCCACCCCCCTATACTTAGGATGAGTAATATCCTAAGTATAGCAAATATAATCCTAAGCGAGACCTGGGGTGGAAACAAGAACGGAAGAAAGAAAGATCAAAACAAGACGAAACATGTATATACAAAAGAGTACAATGTTGAGGTGCCTCTCAACAAGCGCTAGTTTTTACGCCCCTAGCTGGGCGCAAAGGCTAGGATAATGCAGTATCAAGGTTCAGGACGGCATCGGTAAGTCGAATGCCGTACTGTCGATGCAGTCTCGGAGTGAGAACAACGACGAACTCAACAGTGTAAAGTACGACACCCAGGTATGCAATCAGGCGGGTGTCTGCTACCGGCCAATGATATGAGAATAAGTGATCGGGATCCGGTAGCACAAAAGAAATCATCGGCTCTGGATCAGACTGGAGTGAGAGTGTGGAGCCGAAGAAATCGAACGTGGAGAAGGATGGATCAGTAATAGAATCCTCCACGGCAATCAATGTCTCAAACAGGTAGGTATAGTCCAGATCAGGAGACTCTCTAAACGGGCTGATATCCGATGCATGAAATAGAATCAGATCAGGGAAATCATCGAATATCTCCAAGATAGGCTCATCCTCGCGAGGGTCGTCGAGGTGAGAAGAATCAGAATCATCAGGATCTAAAAACTCGGTTTCGTGTTCCGCCAGATCGGAAACACTCTCAACAGGTGAAACTAAGTGCTCATCGAGAGCGGCATCCTCCCGCAGATAACCCTCGGGGAGAGATGCAAGATCAGAAATGATTAGAGGAGGATCAGGATGTAGATGGGCATCTGCGCTGCTATCAAGTATCCACTCGGTGCACCAAGCTGCATCATCATCGAAAGTGTAAGTCTCGGCAATCTGGAAACAAGAGAAGGTACTAGTCAACACCGCGGAAGCTGGCAAAGTGTCTGCGGCTGATCCTCGCTCTGCGGCTATGCTGGCTGTCATCTGGTCCTCAGCAAATGTATCTGTCTCAACAAAGTGGAGGACAAAAGGCTCGAAGACGGGACTCTCTGTGTCTGTACTCTCAAAGTGGTGTCCCTCCTCAAGTTGTGGCTGCTGGGCTGAGTCCTGGTGACTGTCTGCATCCAAGAAGTTTCTCTACAGGAAGGAAACTGACTCCTCTGGGACTGGAAACTGAAGTAGCTGAGTCAATGGCTGCAAAAGCTGGGGCTCCTCCGGCTCCTGGAGTATCAGCAGATCTGATATCCAAGACTCGTCGACTGGAAATTCTGGGGCTACCTCGAACTCCAGTTGGAAAACCAACGGGAACTCAAGTAGACTCTGGGTCCGAACCTCTGCTATGGAAGTCATCTCCTCTGTCTGTGGTGCTGTCAGCTCCAAATCCTTAGGCTGGTGTGTAAAAACTGTCTCATCATGTAAAGTGACACACCGCACTGGTACTGCATCGTCCGCATGTGTTGTCCCGACCAAGGCATCTCGTGTAGAAGAACTCTGTGAAAGTAGCCTCGAGATGGTATCCAGTAGGTGAATGTCGGAACTGCGGTGTGAACCACCACATGTGGTAATCACCAGTGTTATATGTTCTGCGGTCATCCCCCGCATGGAGATCTCTGTCAAGTCTGTAAGTGGAAGTCCGTGCTCAGGGAATCTCCTCAAGAGGTCAATAAACCTCGGCCATGTTTCGTGCAATGGCTCATGGGGGTCAACTGAAAAGTCCATGATCAAAGACCGCATAAACTATGCTCTTCGTGGAGGGAAGTATCTCTGCAAGAACTCTCGACGTAGCTCTCTCCACGTCTCGAATGTCCTCCCCAATCGTCGGTGCCTTCTCATGGCTCTGTCGTGAAGCGTGAATGGGAAGGTCCTTCTCATCAGCTCCCCTGCAGTGACGTCTGAATATCTCTGTGCTCTACAAAACTCCTCGAAAGCGGACAGGTGAAGATAAGGCTCCTCGTGCGCCTCTCCTGAAAATGTCGGCAGTCGCTGAATGTAATCCAAATCCAAGACGAATGGAACTAATGTAGAAGCTGACTGAGCTCCATATGCTATCTGCTCTTCCATCCCTCCGGAATGGGATCTATCTGCTGACCTCCACTGCTCTCTCTGGTCCCCAACGGAGTGCGCTCTCAACTCAGCAACAATATCGTCCGGGTCTCGCATCTGCTCTAGCTGGTATCCTCGGACGTCTAGCACAGCATGCCCAGAGTGATGAGATGAAAGGGAGGGAGGGAGCGGGAGGTTGGTCGGAGATCCGACCTCCCTAGAAGGTGGACTGGAGTGATGGTCAGAAGACTGAGAAGAAGCCGTAAGAGTCGGCCCGTAGTGAGGGGAATCCATCATCCAGGGGTCAGGGAGAAGAAGAAAAGGGAAATAAAGGGAGGTGAGGGAAGGGTATAGATGAAGGAAGAAGAGAAAGGATCGAAGGAATCTGGCAATCAAACAAGATGAACAAGCAAACCCCCAATTCACCTACGCACACAGAGCTGAAGACCGAAGGGATCGGTCAATTATCTTGTCAATTTTATTTTAGGTGATCATCCAGTCTATCAGAGCGATTACATGAGGTCAATAGGTATCCAGATCCTTCTCAACCGACTGTCCCGTACTGAAAGCCGGTAATCAGTCAAGAAAAGATCGGAGGCTCTATCCTAATGTGCGGATCACTCTCTCGCTCATCCAAACCAAACAAGGAGGGGGTTACTCTCCCAAAGACAGATTTTCAGTGAAGTGTCTTTTAGGTCAAGTATGATTAGCAGTCCCGATTTTATTGTTTTTGTTTTTAGATATTTTTCAATAAAAAGAAACGCCTAACGAATTTTTCGGTTCTCCTGATTATTTAATCAAAAACAGGGGGGAGAAGACGAAAAAGCCGATGCACGATAAATCAATGATGCATGCAAAGTAAGGAAGGCGTACCTGACTCCAGCGCTCTACATGCAATATGATCCGCGCATAAATGTAAAGACAGAAAAGTAAACTACCTAAATGATGCAACGGGAAAACCGAGTCCTAGATGAGCAATTTCTAACGCAGAACCGTCTAATCGGTCACCGACCTCCAAGCCAAAGGGTCCGGTCTTGGCCCATCCCTCCTCTGTCCGACAAATCGGGGGTAGGAGAAAGCGCTTTACAGGATGGGCTGCGGCACGTAGGCTACGAAGGAGATGAGTCGATTATTTTTATTAATTGATTATTAGTGAGTCCAATTAGCGTACTATAGGAACAGGCAAGCAATTAGGTGTGGGGACCCTACTAATTACGGCTCAAGCAAGAGAAAATCCTAAGTCTATGGGCTCGATGAAAACCGCGTAAACACCGGAAAAGGCAGTAAAAATAAAAAGAAAACAAAGCCGCGTAAAAAGCCGCGAAAAACCTAAGGGTCCCCCGAGCACACCGGTGCTCGGCGAAACAGACCCGCTAAGTCCAATCACAGTCCAACTCCAGTCGAGTCCCTGTATTATTACAATAATAATGAAATAAAAAGAAAAATCCTCTCCCACTCAACTCTCTCTCACACTCTCCTACGGCTCCGCAAAGAAAAAAGAGCTGCCTCCGAATCCCGCGGTTGCGTCGGCTTCTCGAGATCAGCCGCCTCGGTCCTCGGGCCCTCGCAAGAAAAAGCAGAGTGGTCAGACCAAATAATCAAATAAATAAAAGTGGAAACAAGGGTATATGTTCAAAAATTCAAAATAAAATAAACACTCAAAATAAAGCAAGAACAAAAATAAAAAAAAAAGAAAATCAAACAAAATAAGACAAAAATAAAATATAAACAAAAGCCGCAAGCTCTGAAACAGCCGCGAAAAGCCGCGAAAAAAAAAATAAAGCAAAAACAAAAACTACTAAGCCGTGCTCCCAGGCAACGGCGCCATTCTGATTGGCGACCTGATGGATGCATTCGACTGGGCTGGAGCTCAAGAAGCTCCCGGTCATTGCCTGCAAGGGGCCGTCGACTCCCCGAGGCTGGGCGCGCTCGCGGCGGCGCACGGCGGAGTTAACCACCGGATCAGTGGATTCCTTGGAACTCGAGCCTCGCTTCCACTCCAAAACACGCAGCTGTCACTCGGGTGCTCTGGAGGAGCTCCTTGGCGGCGAGCAGGAGTCCAAAGATGGAAGAATTAGGTCGCCGGAGACGACATTAAATATGGTCGAAGATCCGGAAAGAAGGAGATCAGGCGAGCAGCTCAGTGGTCGGATCCTCCAAACCCACCCCGGGCGAGGGTCCTGGATGATCAGAGATTAATCGGAGCCCGAGGTTTGGGTTAATGGCGGTCGGGTCAGGCGGGTAGAAATTGGAGAAGATGGGTCGGGCAGGACAGACCCGACTCTGGTGGTCCTGGGGGGAGAGTTGACCGGGGGTCAACGATCCCCCGTGGACCAATCAGAGCCCGCCAAGCATATTATTTTTGTTTATTTATTTTAGAGTAGAAAATGATCGAATTAACAAAAACTTAAAACATGAAATATTTTTATTTTATTTTTTTCTATTTTTAGTGATTTTTAATTAATTTTTCAAAATAAAAATAGGCTATATACAATATAGTACTATACATAGGTATATATACAATATATAGGGTTTTGATTTTTGATTTTTTTAATTGTTATTTTTGTGCAATTTTATTCTTATTTTATATTTTATTTATTTTCATTATAAAATAAGGAATAAAAAGATATTTTTATTTCATTTTTATTTTTATTTACATAGGTAAAATAAATACATATATAAATCTATATACATGGTATATGTGCAATATATTTTTGTATTTTTAATTTTGCTATTTTTATTTTGCTTCTGTTTTAATTGTTTTTATTTTATTTATTTATATTATAGAATATAGATTATTTACAAAAAGTTTGAAAATTAATTTTATTTATTTACAAGATTAAACAAATACATAGAAGTGGTTTATGTACATGATGAAAGGGGTATTTTAATTCTTTTTGATTTTTAACTTTTTCTTTTGTTTTTATACTTATAGATATATACAAGTATTTACAAGCATATTTTTGGTGAGGAAAATATTTTTTTTATTTACACATGAGCCCCTATCTCCCTCTACTTTGGCTTTTATGCGGTCAGGCCCATACTGAGCCCTCCCTTGGGTTAGGTTGCTCAATATTTATTCTAAATATTTCCCTCTTTTTCTTTTTAATCTTTATTCTTTTATTTTTGCACACAAACATGCTAATTATAGGTTTTTACATGCATGCTTTTGGTAATTATTCCTATTTACACATATCTACATGTATTTGCAAAGGTTTTTGTAGCTAAAATATAAGAATAAAGAGTGATGAATGAGTACTCATCAGGTAGAAATGACGCGTTTGCATTTTCTATTAGAATTGTTTAAGATGAAAGTAAGGAACGGATCAAATGCTGCAATGATGACAGATGTGTTGTCTTTAATATGAAAGTTATTAAATAATCCTCAGAATTATCCTAAGGATTGGAAAGAGGCGAAGTAACGATTCCGATTGCTCGGTCTGAAATACGAGAAGATCGATGCTTGTGTTAATGACTGTATGCCTTTTCGAGGAGAATTCTGATTTAGTTCGTTGTCCATATTGTAAGGCTTCCAGGTATAAAGAAGAAAAAAATAATTTAAAGAGGAAGAAGAAGTCGGTGAAAATATTACGATACTTCCCATTAATTCCAAGGCTGAAACGTCTCTTCATGTCAGAAAAAACTGCAAAGTGGATGACGTGGCGTTCTCGTTCAAATAAACGAGATGCTAACGGAGTTATGAGACATCCTTCCGATGCAGAAGAATGGATAAGATTTGATCAGAGATATCCGCATTTCTCTAGTGATGAGAGAAATGTTCGCTTGGGATTAGCTTCAGATGGTTTCAATCCGTTTGGTAATATGAGTCTGAGTTACAGCATTTGGCCCGTGATTTTGATTGTTTACAATCTACCACCGTGGATGTCAAAGAGTTCATCATTTATGATGATAGCACTACTAATTCCTGGTCCTAAAGGTCCTGGCAATGTAATTGATGTGTACCTACAACCGTTAATGGATGAACTAAAAGTCTTATGGACTACTGGAATACCTACATATGATGCATGTAGGAAAGAGTTATTTACATTACAAGCTGCATTGTTGTGGACTATAAATGACTTTCCCGCGTACGCAAATTTGTCTGGTTGGAGTACGAAGGGTAAACTCGCATGTCCTGTCTGTCTTGAAAAAACACATTCGACATGGCTGTCTAGAAGTATGAAGCATTGCTATTTGGGTCATCGTCGATTCCTTCCACCGAAGCATAGATGGCAAAGGGCAGATAGTAATAAGAAATTTGACGGCTCACCTTATGGACAACGAGTTGACTTAGCTCGTGTGAATGGAAACATTATTTGGGAACAACAATTACTTGTACAAAGCAGTTGCCTAGGACGGACAACCAAGAAAAGTGCAGCCAGTGGTTGGAAGAAACAAAGTATTTTTTTTAGAGAGTTACCATACTGGAAACACTTACAGCTTCGTCATAATTTGGATATCATGCATATTGAGAAGAATGTTTTGGAAAATATTTTGGTAATGTTAGATCTTTCGGGTCAATCAAAAGATAATTTAAGGACGAGACGAGATTTAGTTCAACTTGGTATACGGGAAGAACTACATCCAATTGAATTAGACAATGGACGGATTATTGTACCTGCAGCAATATATACTTTATCCAATGCTGAGCGTGATAAAATCTTCAGCTTCCTTAAAAGTCTGAAGGTATCTGATGGGTTCTCATCACAGCTGTCGAGGTGTGTTAATGAAAGAGAACGTAAGATAACTGGATTAAAAAGTCATGACTGTCATGTTTAAATGGAAGTGTTACTCCCATTAGCTATTCGCGGAATTGTTGACGATGCTGTCCTCCAATCATTAACAGAATTGAGTGGTTTTTTAGATTATTGTGTTCGAAGGTTTTAGATCCGTTGATCTTGAGAAAATTTGAAGAAGATATTGTTATCACATTATGCAAATTGGAGCAGATTTTCCCACCAGCCTTCTTTGATGTCATGGTTCATTTAATAGTTCATTTAACAGGTGAAGTAAGAATCGGTGGGCCGGTTCAATATCGTTGGATGTATCCAATAGAAATATACATTCGAAAATTAAAAAATATGGTCTTTAACAAGGCACAACCCGAAGGATGCATTACTGAAGGTTATCTTTGTGAAGAGTGCATTAATTTTTGTGAAATGTATATGGATGGTGAAAGCGTGCGTAACCGTTATAAACGAAATGATAAAGGCGAGGTCGTGGAGGAAGAGGACGAATCTAAATTATGGGTCTTTCATTCTTGTGGCAGGCATATATTCAGTGGTATACGCCGCGTAATATCCGATGAAGATAGAGATCTCATACACTACTATGTCTTGATGCAGTTGTCAGAAATAGATGAATTTTTTGATGAGTACAATTCATTATTTAATGAGATGCTGATGAATACTCATTCATCACTCTTTATTCTTATATTTTAGCTACAAAAACCTTTGCAAATACATGTAGATATGAGTAAATAGGAATAACTACCAAAAGCATGCATTGTGTAAAAACCTATAATTAGCATGTTTTTGTGCAAAAATAAAAGAATAAAGATTAAAAAGAAAAAGAGGGAAATATTTAGAATAAATATTGAGCAACCTAACCCAAGGGAGGGCTCAGCATGGGCCTGACCGCATAAAAGCCAAAGTAGAGGGAGATAGGGGCTCATGTGTAAATATTTATGTAAATAAATAAAAATATTTTCCTCAACCAAAAATAGTTTAAATTATGCTTGTAAATACTTGTACATATTTATAAATATTAAAACAAAAGATAAAAATATAAAAATTAAAAAGAAAACAAAAACATCACCTTCACCATGTACATAAACCACTTATATGTATTTATTTCACCTTGTAAATATATAAAATTAATTTTTATAATTTTTGTAAATAGTCTATGTTATATATTGTAAATAAATAAAATAAAAACAATTAAAACTAAAACAAAATAAAAATAGCTAAATTAAAAATACAAAAATACATTGTACATATACTATGTATATAAATGTAAATAAATAATAAAAATAAAATAAAAACACCCTTTTATTCCTTATTTTATAATATAAATAAATAAAATATAAAATAGGGATAAAATTATACAAAAATAATAATTTAAAAATCAAAAATCAAAAACCCTAATTGTGTACATATACCTATATAGTACATACTATGTACATAGCTTTTTTTATTTCGAAAAAATTATTAAAAATCACTAAAAATAGAAAAAAAAAATAAAAGAAAAATATTTCATGTTTTGAGTTTTTGCAAATCCGGCCCCTAGCTACCATTATTTTGCACTTCAAGAACCAGCCACGTGGCCGATTTCCATTGGGTCCTGGGGATGTTGACCGCCCGGTCAACTACCCCCCCCCCCCAGGACCACCTCCCGCGGATCTGAGTTTGGACCCGATTTCTCGGATTTTTACCCGCTTGATCCGACTCCTGAATCCGTTAACCCCGGGCTCTAATCCGAACTTGTTCTTCCCTGATCCACGCCCGAGGTGGGTTATGGGGATCCGTGCGCTACGCTGCTCGCTCCGACCTCTCCTAGCCGGACCCCTAGCCGTATAAAGCTTAGCTCCGCCACTCGATTTCACCATCTTTGGCCATTTGCTTCGTTCTCCAGTGAGCTCCAGAGAGTGCGTGAGGTGACAGCTCGCGTCCCCGACCTGTTGCAGCGAGGAGAGGAGGCGATTCCATCGATCCGGTGAGCTCAACCGCCGCAGCTCCGCCACCAGCGTGAGCTCCGAGCCTCGGACCGAGATGATCCTCGAGGCGACGACCGGGAGCATCCCCAGCTCCTCCCCAGTCTCTCCATTCACCCAGGTACCCATTTAGCTCCGCCGTTTCCTTTAATTTCAGTTTACGCCCAAATCGCTCCGCCGCTGCATTTTTTTGATTCCGACCACTCCGTCACCCATCTCGATCATCGGAATCGATCATTACGTCTGCCTCCGTCCGACGCACCTTCTCCACCCACTCACTCAACCCAGCTTGCACAGGAGCTGGGGACCGAGCTCCTCCGTCCACCACCTTCGCCGGAGCTCGCCACCCCGACCCACCAGCCACCGTCGCTTTGCCTAACCGGGTCGAGGCAACTTGCCCTCGACCCGTGAGTCTTCTGGTCTACTTTTCAGGTCGAAACAAGGGCCATCTGGGGCCCTTCGTCATCCAGCCAGGAGACCCAGCTCCGCCGACCTCGCCCGAGCTCCTCGGAGCTCGGCTCGATCATCGGAGTACACCGGCAGACGCGGGAGCCCTCCACGATCCTTCTCCGACCTTCAGAGGGCTCCCAGGAGGAGCATCGCGCACGCACGAGCCCGGCGAGTCTCCCCGGGGACCTGTTCATCCAGGACCTTCCTTTGCCGTCGATCGTCCCCTTCAGCTCCAGACTTCATCCGGGCCGTCCATCCCTGGAGCCACCAGCACCACTCGATCTGAGGAGAGGCGATCCGGAGCGCCCACCGCCAGCAGCCGTCCGATCTCCACGTGGCGCGCATCCAGTATCCCCGCTTAATAAAGGGTAATTTACCCTTAGGCCCTGTCTTTATTTTTATTTAGTTTTAGTCCTGTAAATATTAAAGTCAGTTGTTTAGTTTTAGGTTTATTTGCATAGTGGACCTTGTGCTTTATGTTATTTGCATTTATACCCCTACCAGTTGAGGACACGTGCTTCGACACGTGGTATTTTGGGTTATTTGCAGTAGAGACCCCTGTAGTTTTGGATGTTAATGAATGAATGAAATCTTTTACTTATTTGCATTTATACCCCTGTGCGTGATTTATTTCCACATGTGCGATATATTTTGGGTAATTTGCAGGTAAGCCCCCTGGACTTTTGGTACCTGTTACCAATAAGTCCTCGGGACTTATTTTTCTTACATTTGGGTCCCTGAGTTCCCCAGGCACGTGCGTGGCGCGTGTTTTGCTGGGTATTTTGCACCAGACCCCCGGAACTTCGGGTATTTGCACTTTGGTCCCTGTGCACAGTGCCCTATCTTTATTTTTGAATAAAATATCAAAACACCTCCAAATCCAACGCAAATTTGACACATGGCTCTTGCCATGGTGTAGGATTTTTGTGGATTTTTGAGGACATTTTTGATTTAATTTGATATTTTTAAAAAATCAAAAATCTTCATTTTTGTCACTGTCTAGTTTGAAAAATCACAAAAAAATATAAAAACTCACTCAAAAATTCTATAAAAATTGTCTACTGTTTGTTTTAATTAGTTTGATTTTCTAGCCAATTCTGGCTATTTTTCATTACTGAAAACCACTAAAAACTTAAAAACACTCAAAAACCTATAAAAATTCTAGTAAATAAATTAAAAATCCAAAAATAATAAAATTGGTACCTAAATTTTCCTTGTTTTATCTTCTTTATAGGAAAATTACCTCCAGGCCATTCTGAGGCTCTTAGATATTTTATCTAGGGCTTTTTGGCTCGCTGGATAGTACCCACTGTTTGCTTCACTTTTTGATTTTTAGAAAATTAAATAAACATCAGAAAATTCTCAAAAATTCACCAAAAACACTAAAAATTATAAAAGACATAAAAATATTTTTTGTTTTAATTTTTGGTTGATTTTTAATGCTTTGAATAATTTGTTGAAGTGTGTGCCTTCTTTGTTTTTCTTATTTTTCTTAAATACTTAAAATCCAAAAAAAATATAAATATCTAAAAACCACTAAAAATAGTTTGTTCTTTTATTTTCTTTATTTTTACTACTCCGTAGGCCTCTCGGCCAATCCGTGCTCCTTGAGTTCGACCCTGGATGCTATACCAGGTTAATCACATAGCAGGACCGCTATTCGTGTTTCGATTGATTTTATCTCTACTTAGTGGTTCATTTTTCTTGATACACATCGTCTGATCGCTTGGGTCGCGACGACCTATTTTTAGTACCTTATACCCGAGTGTTCGGACCTGTTATCAGAATGGCGCCGTTGCCGGGGGAGCACGGCTTAGTAGTTTGATTTTCTTTTCGCGGTTTTTCGCGGCTCTTTCAGAGCTCGCGGCTTTTTCGCGGCTTTTGTCTATATTTTTATTTCGTTTTATTTTGTTCTATTTTCCTTTTTTTTTCTATTTTTGTTTTTGTGTGTTTATTTTATTTTGCATTTTTGCATATATACCCTTATTTACATTTCCATTTCTTTTTCTCTTATTATTTGATTATCTGGTTCTGACCATTCTTCTCTTTCTTGCGAGGGCCCGAGGACCGAGGCGGCTGATCTCGAGAAGCCGATGCAACCGCGGGATTCGGAGGCGGCTCCATTCTTCGCGGAGCCGCAGGAGGGAGTGAGAGAGAGTTAAGTGGGAGAGGATTTTCATTTTTATTTTTATTATTATTGTAATAATACAGGACACTCTCAGAGACTTGGACATTGCTTGTGACTTAGCAGGTCTGTTTCGCCGAGCACGGTGTGCTCGGGGGACCCTTAGGATTTTCGCGGTTTTCACGGTTTTGGTTTTCTTTTATTTTCTTTCTGCCTTTTCCGGTGTTTACAGCGGTTTTTGCTCGAGCCCCTAGACTTAGGAATTTCACTTGCTTGTGCCGTAATTAGTAGGATCCCCACATCTAATTGCTTGCCTGTTCCTATAGAACGTTAATTGTACCTACTAAAAATCATTAATAAAAATAACCGAATCATCTCCTTCGTAGCCTACGTGCCGCAGCCCGTCCTGTAAAGCGCTTTCTCCTACCCCCGATTTGTCGGACAGAGGAGGGACGGACCAAGACCGGACTCTTTGGCTTGGAGGTCGGTGACCAGTTTAGACGGTTCTTACGCTAGAAATTGCTCATCTAGGACTCGGCTTTCCCGTGGCATCATATAGGTAGTTTATTTTCAGTCTTTCAATTCTACGCGGATCACTTGCTTGTAGAAGTGCTGGAGACGAGGTACGCATTTCTTACTCAGCATGCCATCATTGATTTCATCGCGCATCGGCTTTTTCGTCTTCTCCCCCCCTGTTTTGGATTAAATAACCAGGAGAACCGAAAAATTCGTTAGGCCTTTTGTTTTGATTTGAAAAATATTAAAAAGAAAAACTATAAAATTGGGACTGGTTAACACTATTGATCTTAAAAGACGCTCACCCTAAAAATTTTGTCTTGGGGAGAGCAACCCCCTCATTGTATGATTTGGATGCGCGAGAGAGTGACCCGCACCCTAGGTAGAGCCCTCGGTGCTAGTCCCGACTGATTACCGACTCTTCCGTGCGGGCCAGTCGGTTGGGATAGCATCGGGTATCCTAACAGGTCACGTAAGCGCTCTGATATCTTGTGTGTTCACCTAATAAAATTGACAAGATAATTTGACCGAACTTTCACGGTCTTCAGCTCGCGTCGCGTTGGTGAACCGGAGGATTGTTTTGTGATCATAGTTTCTCCAGATCTCATCCGCCTTACTCGCCAGATCAAGATGATGGGTAGACGCTCTCTTAGGCAGCCTTTGGCTGCACCGCTTTCGGGAACGTCTACCCCATCATCTAGGTTGGCCCGCGAGAGCCAAGACCAGCTCTCCGAGCCTGAGTACGACTCTGCCATGTTCCCCCTCGACCCCCTTTCTTTCAGACCTGAGAGACACGAGCCCGAGGAAGAGACTTATCGATTTGACAGCACCTGAGTTGGGCTCGTTTGATTTTGCAGACGTCGTCATGGCCGGCAGTTCTGAGGATCGTTCCCGTACAGAGCACATCGTGATGGATCAGGGAGCGATCAACTCCACCTTGATCGCGTCAGTAGAGACAGTCCAGCAGCAGTTACGCGATCAGGGAGCGTTCATGATTGAGATGAAGGAGGGAGTTGGAGAGGCTCAGAGCAAAGCGAGACCAGCAGAGCGAGCCTGAGGAGATACCTGATGTAGAGGCACGAGCCGCAGCAGCCGCAGCAGCAGCAGCAGTAGCCGTCGCCGCAGCGGCAGCCGCCATGGCAGAAGGACCACCACGACCGATGCGGGAGTTGCACAACCCCGGATCGACTCTGATGCATCATTGGGTAGTGGTGCCGGCGATCGTGGGGGACTTCAAGTTCCCCCCGAACACCCTGCAATTACTGCCCCGTTTCCAACGGACTTGCCACTGAGGAGCCCCACCTCCACCTCCAGGAGTTCCTGATGATCTGCAGCACTGTCCACGACCGCCACGTGGACTAGGACACGATTCGAATGATTGTCTTCCCTTTTTCATTGGCAGATAGAGCAGCCACCTGGCTGAAGCATCTAGGGAAGTTTGTTTACACCTGGGAGCAGCTCCGCACCGAGTACTTGAACAAGTACTATCCACTCGGGCGGACGAATGCAGCGAGGGCCCTGATCAGTTACTTCTCCATGCTCCCCAACGAGCAATTTCACGAGGCATGGGAGAGGTTCCGAGAGCTCACCGACAGATGCCCGCACCACGACATCTCGAAGCCGAACCTAGTTCAGAGCTTCTTCAGCGGGTTGACACCAGAGCTCCAGGGTCTGGTGAACGCTTCTTGCGGCGGGTCCTACTTTGCCAAGGACCACGACCAGGTCTGGGCCATCTACGAGGAGATGACCGAGAATTACATGGTGATGTCCCAGACCCGGTTGTACACACAAAGACCCAAGTAGCAGCCAGGACCCGTGCAGTACCAGCAGATAGCACGGGTCGATGCAGGTCCATCCAGTTCGTCCGCAGTCGCAGCAGCACAGGCAGGGTCGTCCGCTGCGGACATGGGTATCATCAGCGAGAAGTTGGACAGCATGGAGCTGATAGAGAAGAAAGCAGTGCCAGAGCATCGCACAGATGGATCAGATGGCACAGACTTTGAGCGACATGAAGACCCAGCTCATGTGTCTCCAGGAGGCACAGACGGCTTCACAACCCCGTCTTCAGTCGCGAGGCGACTCCAGCAGCAGCAGCAGCTCGTCCCAGCGCTCCAGCTCCCTACAGCAGCCTAGACAGGTACCTCTTGTACATACGGAGCCGTACCAGCAGCCGTAGCCCACCGACCAGTCCCCACCATCTCCAGACATGCAGATGGTGGTCTACCAGACGGATCAGCCTCTGGCAGTACTCCCGCCAGCCCCCTACGATGCAGAGCCGTTGATGGATGTCAACGGGATTTGGTATGACCGCCCCCAGCCTGGAATCCGACGAGACCATCCCGGATTCAGGTGGGGGAGTGGAGGTACCCAGCCCCAGCAGCAGCCAGCCGGTCAGGGAGGGTAGTACTCCCAGCAGAGAGATCACCAGCCGCAGCAGCAGCCCCCAGCTTATCAGTCACACCAGCCATCATCCTTCGTCCCTCGTCCCTATCAGCAGCAGGGACAGTCGTGGAGACGTGAGCAGCAGGCTCACCCAGCATACCAGCAGCATCCCTCTTCCTACCCCTCTCAGCAGCACCACCAGCAGTTCCAGCAGCCTCAACACCAGAGAGGCTACCCGTCGGGTTCCCAGGAGAGCCCCGCCTTGGATGACATCGCCCGCCTCCTCACGGATCAGCAGGCCACATTTAGACGGGAGATGGACGAGTTCCGCCAGGAGATGCGGGACCTGGTGAGAGGGAAGGCCGCCTTCCTGCACAGATCGAGCCGAACCCGAACAACCTCAAGAGGAAGTCTGAGCAGGTAGTTTCTACTGAGCATGCCACTCCTAGTGACCCATTTGATGATACATCTTCGGATCTATTTGATGCTGATTTTGTTACACTTAGGAGCGGTAGGACACCAGCAGGTGGCGGTGCCTCATTTGAGCTACACCACGAGGATACTTCCAGGGCGCCACATGAGGAGGAGGAGAGCGGTACTGAGGCCGCTCCAGATGACGATGGTGGTACTGATGCCACCAAGGATGCTGATCCACCGGTGGTACTGAGACCGTGATTTAGCCAAAAATAGGTGGTCTTAAATTCACACAAAGCGTGAACTCAGTCGGTGTGTTGACCACACTAAATCCGGACTAAAGTCAACAAATAACCCACAAGCAAATCAAGCAATGAAAAACAGGTGTGAGTTAAAATTTATTTTTAACTCTGCACAAATGATGTAAAGAGAGAGTTCAAGCAATTGAATGCACAAGTGAGTGAGTGTGTGATGTGTCTACACTAAGCAAGCAAGCAACTACTATTTTTTTGTGGGTTTTTAATTTTCACTTTTTTTTCTTTTATTTAATTTTTAAGTTTGCCTTTTGATTTTTGATTTTTATAATTTTTATATTTTATATTTTTTTATATTTTTTTTCTTTTTCAAATATTGGAAAACAAGGGGATATAATACAAGGCAAGCTAAGATATTTATAAAAATGTGCAAAAATACTCAAAAATTCAGAAATAAAATGTTTTTGGTATTTTTGAGGTTTTCTACTGTTTTTGTGATTTTTGGGGGTTTTTCAAGATGTTTTTGATATTTTTAATTACTGAAATAAGAGAAAACAGTGGAAATGAGGCTGGCTGGGAACAAAATGTAATTTAAAAATACCAACCAGTAGCAAAAATATTTCACACTATTTTTCTAATAAAGGGAATAAAATAAGGAATAAACAGAAGCTGAGTTTGCTATTTTTGGGTTTTTCTACTATTTTTTTATATTTTTTTTTTGAAGTTTTTGAGTGTTTTTCAATTTTTAGTGTTTTTCTTTTGAGATTTTTAGTGATTTTTGGACTGACACTAAAAGATGATAAAATAGACACTAGGTGATTTTTTTGGAATTTTTAGAGGTGTTTTACTATTTTTTTTTGGTATTTTCTAAGGTAGACAGTGCACAAAATGAGAGTTTTTGATTTTTAATAAATATAAAACTAAAATAAAATCAAAAAACTAAATAGATGGCGTGAAAGTATAGGTGCACAGGAGCTTAAGCCTATTTTTGTGGGATTTTTGGAGTTAAAATGATATTTTAATTAATTAGAACAAGACTCCAATCATCAAACAGTGCTGGCAAGGGCATACATGCAAATAATGAAACATCCATGGGCACGTACGCAATTTTTCCACAAACTATTACTCTGAAACTTGCATTTCAAGGATTAAACACAAATATCCAAACCCGCAAGGGTATATGTGCAATTTACCCACAGGACGCGTGACTTGCACGCGCCTGGGAGGGGTATTTTTGCAATATTACAAAGCTCAGGGGGTTCGATGCAATTTCTCCAGAATATTACAACTTGACATAAATGTTCATGGACTTAAACGAAATACACAAACAACCGAGGGTATCCTTGCAAAATTCCCACCCCCTCACGTGTACAGGTCACGTGAGGTGACGTGGCGAGGGACCCAAACGCAAATAAACAAAGTCTAGGGTTTGTCTTGCAAATATTACAAAATATTTTAAACTACAGACGAAAGTTTATAGACTAAATATTAAATACAAAAATGCGCGAGGGTGAGGATGTAAAATACCCTCGGCGCGCGATCCAACGGCGATGAAGAGGCCACTTGACACGTGGCACGATCTGGACGGCCGATGACGCTTCGCTGTGGACGTCTGAGATTAGATCTCGGGCGAGATCGACGGTGGCTGAGCGCTGATGATCTGACGGCCTACGTTCTAACTGGAGGGTCTCCTCGATCGGACGGCGGTGGAGGCAGCTGGAAGAACGAGGCGGAGCTCCGGCTTGGCGAAGTTCGCCACGCTCCTCCGGCTGGCTCTGATGGCTATTGAGCTCCAAAATGAACGAGGAGCCTCCTGCAGGTCTCGGGTGACTTCTGGAAGCTTCAAAATCCACCGGCGAACGCCGGTGCTCTCGCACGGAGGTGGCGGAGCTGCGAGGCTCCAGGTGCTCCGGCGAGAGGGCGAAATAGCTCCAGGAGCGTCAATGTACTTCAATACCTGCACCAAAACGTTAGAGAGGTCGAGGGCAAAATGCCTCGACCTCGGGTGGCTCTCAAAATGGACGGGGAGGCGCAATAGGGTCTCGCCGGAGTTGCGCTCCGGCGAGGTGATCGATTAGGTGAATGAGTGATTGATTCGACTCAGAACGATGGGGGAAATAATCCTAGAACTAACAGGGATCTGGAAGGGGGATAAAGAGAAGGCAAGAACAACCTCGATGGCCTAGGGCCAGAGGGTGGTTACCTCGACGGCAGAGCTTCGCCGGAGGTTGGAACGCGCGACGATCAGGTGCTCTCCCGACGCCTGGAAGCCTGGAGCTCAGAGCTGTCACCTCCGGGTACCTTTAGCTCGACCAAGGGGGAAGGATCGTGGGTAATTCGCGGTTCCACCCGAGAAAGGAAGAAGGGGGGTTGTATTTGAAGGGTGAAAATCGCATGAGTTCGAGACGAGATCACGGGTGGTAGAAGGAGATATGGGTCGATCTGAGGAGTCGGCGATGGAGATGGATCTACAGTGATCAACTTCCAAGAAGGAAGCGGCTGGAGAGGACGAGCGGCGCAGCCTCGAAAAAAGGGTGAAAGAGGGGAAAAACGAGGCGCGCGGAGCTCAAGGGGGGTCAAGGACAAGCTGTTGACCCGCCGGTCAACAGTCGGAGGTTCCTGGTTGGTCCACGTGGACCAACCAGGGAAAAGATTGGAAAATTATTTTATTAATTCAATAAAAAATAGAAAACAATCGAATTTATTTTTGGTTATTAAATAAAAAATGCTTAAAATTTTATGTAGTATTTTATCATGATTTTTAATTAATTTTATGATATATACTTTTACAAGTTTACTTTTTAGCCTTATATAGGTATATTATCTACATATTGTAGTATTTTATTTTTGTTTTATGTATTTTATTTTTATTATTTTTGTTTATCATTTTATGAAATTACGAAATACTTATATATACACAAATATATTTTTATTTTAATTTTCTGATATGTTTTATATATTTAATAAAATACAAGTATGTTTTGTATAGGTATATGTATAGGTAGTATACCTATGTACCTTCTATACAAGTATTTTTATTTTGTGGTTTCTTTGCATTTTTATTCTGATTTTAATGTACATATATATTATAAGTAATATTTACAATAATATAAAATTATAAAAATGAATAAATAATGAATAAAGAATAAGTTGAATATTTTAATCTGTACAAGGTACAATGTGGGTCCAAAACTCAACTTTCAGACCGTAGCTCCGCCAAATGCGAAACCACCACCATTGGATAGATTATTTTATTCTATATACAATTAAAGGTGAATAGGCTGCATTTGGAGTTTTTATTGGTGAGATACGGGTCTGGGAAGTTGGGATTTTGGATTCTTATTCAGACCATATCTTTTTGTCTGTGCATTATTTTTCTGTGAAATCAATTTTGTATTTTTCTTTATAAAATTATCTACAACTTTCATGTACAAAGTTTCTTTATTTGATGTACAAAAAGTGGAACCAAAAATAGGTCCCAAAATGAAGAAAGAATGAATAAAACATATAGGTATTTTATCTGTGTATCTGACCTTATCTCCCCCTACTTTATTCCTTGTCGACCTATTCATCAAGATGCCTAGGTCTCGGGGGTTTTGGGTCATAAAATATTTACAATATTTTATTCTTTTTCTTTTCTTTATTTATTCTATAATTTTGGCCTTAATTACAGTGATTTATACACAATTGAGATGCACATGCATGAATGCTAAGATGCTTGATTTAAGGCTATTTACAGGCATTTGCTAGGGTTTTTGGTGCCAAAATGATAGAATAAAGATGATGAAATGTGGATTCATCATCCCCCTATACTTTACCTTTGCTAGTCCCTAGCAAACACTTATGCAATAAGTGCAAAAAGAAAAGAAAGAAAAGAAAAAGAAGAAAATTAGATTAAGTTTAATTATCGAACTTGTCTTTGCAAAATCGAAGTTTGGAGCTTAAGTCGGACCTTTGGAAATTTAGTGCGGTCGGAACCTTAATGAGAACCAAGTTTGAAATCCAACAGTCCTTGAGAATCCCAAAACTCCGTCCAAGTCTCCTCAATAGCCAGGTCAGAAATACTTCAACTCATACGCAAACTCTTACGACTATGAGTCTGACTCGTACAGTGTAAGTGATATGTAGCTCCCCACCTCAGAAGTGACAAAGAAACAACCTCCCCCAACCTGGTAACTCTAATGCCTCAGTCTAGCAACTCTTTCCTCGAGAAGCGGGGTATTCCCTTCTAAGTTCAAGTGCAACCGGCTCAAGAAGAGGGGGAAGAAGTATAGACTTTTGGAAGCTCAGCCAGTGTAGCTGAGTCTCCCGCTGCTAGCTTCATGAGATGTAACATGGATACCATAAGCTTTTGCTTTATTGAACTATATACATACTCCGGTGGGATTATTAAATTTTCAATCCGACCCACCACTTTTTTGGAGTTCTTTTTGCATTTTTTTTTCAATTGCATCTGTACAACATATCTACATGAGCAGCATATACAAGAAATTTTCCTCTTGAGCCAGTAGACTATCCCTCTTTTGAAGCTTTATTGCAACCCACGGCTTCTGTCTTTAGCCTTCATCACCACTAGACCAAGTTGAGGTGCACTTCCTTCACTATAAGAAGAAGAGAGGTTCCGCCTAGAAGTACTACCCTCATATGCTACCCCAAGCTAAAGGAAGCTGCCTCCTCACCACCTCATCCATGGAGAGCTATGTGAAAGGTGCAGGTGTCCAAGTTAGGTCATTATCAACAAGAGTCGTGCGTGTGCTCCGAAATACTCTACTTAGGCGGTCAAGAATCCATTGAACCAAGTCCCGTGATCCTCAAAGAATTAAGTCAACTAGACCTGAAGTACCTCAAACCCAGTTCCTATAAAGTTCCTGTTATTAGGTAGATTTTAAGATCCAATCAAGCTCCAATCTCCGGATTTTCCTTAGACTTGTTCAACTATCAAACTCGATCCGAAAAATGCGCATGCCATGCAATGATATGCAGAAAATATTTTTGTGATGCAATTTTCAAAGATTTTGAAATTTTTATGGATTTTTGAACAGATGATGATGATGCATATGCAATTTTTTTGTATTTTTCAAAAAAATATTTTTCAAATGTTTTTGGATTTTAATTTTGCAAATGTTTTTGGGAATTTTTGAAAACAAACAGATTTTGGCTCAAAACTAGGTGAAAATATGTACACGGGAGTGCTTCTTATATACAAGAAGTGGATTTTAAGAATTTACAGGGTAAGTGATCAATTTTATACATATATATACAGTGGATTTTTGGTGTGATGTGAATATTCCTCAAACTTATTTGACACAAGCTTTTCACACAATTTTTGAAAACTTATAGTCCAAAATAGTTTTTAGAAACATTTTTACACACATTTGAAAACATTTTGCAAAGGCTTTCAAAAACAGTATATATAGGTTTTTCATATCATTTTTGCAACCATTTTTCAAACCATTTGCAAATCATTTTTCAAACATTTTTATTTCACACAAAGAAAAGAAGTTTTACAAACCACACAGGTTGAAAACACGAAACAAAATATTTTCAAAATAGTTTTCAATAGATGTTCACAAAGATTTTCAAACTATTTTTCAAACATTTTGCAAAAAAACATTTTCACCTGATTTATTAATCAGCAAATACAAGAAAGCATTTGAGGAATAACCACATCTTTTTATTAAGGATTTTTAATGAATTTTAAAGAATTTTTAGCCATATTATTAAGAAAATACGGACGTACGAGTTATGGCTAAAGTATATACGTAGTATATACGACCCCCCTATACTTAGCTTGAGCTATGTCCTCATAGATCGGAGAGAAAAGAGAAGACATAACTCGTACTAAGTATAGATAAGTCTAAAGAATAAAGAAATAAATGAATGAATCAATTAATGAGAAGTTGACCGTCCCCCCCATACCTAGGATTAAATAATCCTAAGTATAGCAGACTGTACACAACGCAGGGAGGGTCAAGGGCGGGAATGCACAGATCGTACTCAGATTGTCTCCCCCTATACTTAGGGTAAGATATCCCTAAGTATAGACAAGAAGAGGAGACAATGGAGAGGATCGAAAAGAATAGAAAAACTCGGGGTGCCAACCCCCCTATACTTAGGACAAAGTACGTCCTAAGTATGGAAAACTGTCTACAAGGGCGGCACCGTTTCGGTAGATAAAGAAGATAGAGATGGAAAAGAAGAAAATAAGAAAACCAAGTGATATAAACAGATGGATCTGTACAGCGGAAGATGGAATTTGATCTCCATGTATGAGATGTAGATGATAAGAGTCAAAGGACACATCTCATACCAGAAAAATGGGGGCAACGTCAATGGTCGGCGGAACATGATCAAGATATAGTTTCAAGCGTTGACCATTGACGCGGAAGGTAGAAGAAGATGACGGTTCGGATATGTCGATGCTGCCATTGTCATGTACCTTCCTGACCACATACGGGCCTTTCCACTTGCTCTGCAATTTTCCTGGGAATAATTTCAGCCTGGAATCAAACAACCATACTCTCTGTTCTGGCTCAAACTGTTTATGGCTGATATGCGAATCATGCCATGTCTTCACTTTCTCTTTGTACTGTAGGCTATTGGAAAAGGCTGTATCTCTCAATTCCTCCAGGGCTGCCAATTCTGCTCTTCTCTGGTCTCCTATACTCTCGGGATCCAAAAGCAACTCAGTAACTGCCCAAAAAGATTTGTGCTTGATTTCCACTGGCAAATGGCACGGCTTGCCATAGACGAGACGAAAGGGAGATGTCCCCAATGGATTTTTGAAAGAAGTCCGATAAGCCCACAAGACCGAGTCCAAAAGCTGTGACCAATCCTTTCGGTCTGGGCGGACAACTTTCTGCAAGATAGTCTTTATCTCCCTATTCGATACTTCAGCAAGACCATTAGTCTGAGGGTGATAAGGAGTGGCAA
Source organism: Ottelia alismoides (assembly GCA_037367405.1). NCBI lineage: Eukaryota > Viridiplantae > Streptophyta > Magnoliopsida > Alismatales > Hydrocharitaceae > Ottelia > Ottelia alismoides. The sequence goes on along the minus strand of JAZKJV010009326.1, from coordinate 120,049 downwards.
CCCGATGGTCAATGCCGAACTCGTCAGCAAGGGCCCTAACCTTGTCATTGATGAAATGAGACCCCCCGTCGGAAATCAAAACTCTAGGTACCCCGAACCGTGAAATGATATTTTTCCTCAAGAATTTACACACGGTTTTTGCATCTGCGGCTCGGGCGGGGATGGCCTCAACCCATCGACTGACATAATCTACAGCGAGCAAAATATGCTCGAATCCCTGACTCTTAGGAAATGGGCCCATGAAATCAATCCCCCATGCATCAAAAACCTCACAGAAGTGAATGGGTTGCATGGGCATCATGTCTCTCTGTCCGCAGGTTCCCATTTTCTGACAGTCAGTACATCCCTTCACGAACTCATCAGAATCCTTGAAGAGAGTAGGCCACCATAGGCCGGATTGAAGCACCTTTTGTGCTGTCCTTTTTCCAGAATGATGTCCTCCTGCCTCAAGCTTGTGGCAGTATGTGAGGACGCTATGCTGCTCTTCTTGAGGAATGCACCTCCTCCAGATACTATCCCCTCCTTCATGATAAAGGACAGGATCCTCCCAATGGTAAAACTTGGCCTTAGCTAGGAAGGTCTCAAGTTTCTGCCTGGGCCAACCCTGAGGGACTGTCTTGGCAACAAGATAGTTTACAAAGTCGGCATACCATGGGAGTGAGGTGACAGCTAAGATCGCCTCATCTGGAAATGTCTCTGAGATAGGTGCGCTGGGCTCAGATTCCTCAAGATTCTCCAACCTGGAGAGATGATCCGCCACCACATTCTTGACTCCAGGCTTGTCCTTAATTTCAATATCAAATTCCTGGAGTAGAAGGATCCATCTGGTCAGACGTGCTTTGGCATCCTTCTTAGCCATTAAGTACCTGATGGCGGTATGGTCGGTGTAAATGGTCACTCTAGATCCGAGAATGTATGATCTATACTTATCAAGAGCAAAGACTACGGCCAGCATCTCTTTCTCAGTCACAGTGTAATTCCTTTGAGCGGCATCTAAGGTTCGGCTGGCGTAGTGAATGGCAAACGGTAATCCATCCCTCCTCTGTCCAAGCACAGCCCCAATGGCAAAATCTGAAGCATCCGTCATGATCTCGAATGGGAGAGACCAATCGGGTGGCTGAAGGACAGGAGCTGAAACAACCATATTTTTGAGAGTCTCAAATGATTCAAGACACTTATCATTGACAATAAACTCGGTGTATTTGGTAAGCAAGTCAGTTAACGGTCGGGCAATTCGACTGAAGTCCTGAATAAACCGTCGGTAGAAACCGACATGCCCCAGAAAAGACCGTAACTGACGCAGATTGGACGGCGGATTGAGTTTTCTGATGATGTCCACCTTAGCCGGATCGACCTCCATGCCCCTGTTGGAGACGATATGACCAAGGACCGTCCCTTGAGTCATCATGAAATGACTCTTCTCCCAGGATAAGACTAGATTGACCTCTATACAGCGCTTCAGCACACGGTCTAGGCATTCAAGACAAGTGTCGAACCCGTCGCCATAGACCGAGAAGTCATCCATGAAGACCTCTAAACAGTCACCCACCATGTCCGAGAAGATGGACAACATGCACCTTTGGAATGTCGCCGGAGCGTTACATAGACCAAAGGGCATCCGTCTGAAAGCATAAGTCCCAAACGGACAGGTGAATGTCGTTTTCTCCTGGTCTTCGGGCGCAATGGCCACTTGATTGTATCCAGAGTACCCATCAAGAAAACAATAATGGCTCTTCCCAGCTAACCGCTCGATAATCTGATCAATAAATGGTAGCGGGAAGTGATCCTTCTTGGTGGCCTCATTCAATCGTCTGTAGTCCACACAGACCCTCCAAGAAGTTGGTACTCTGGTAGCGATCTCCTCTCCAGACTCATTGACAACTGTAGTGATACCCGTCTTCTTGGGTACCACATGTAAAGGACTTACCCATTTAGAGTCGGAGATGGGATAGATGAAATCAGCGCTCCACCACTTCGAAATTTCTTTCATTACGACCTCTCGAAGGTTCGGGTTCAGCCGTCGCTGGAACTCACGCGATGGCTTAGCGTCATCCTCGAGATAGATGTGGTGAGAGCAAAGATTAGGGCTCAGCCCCTGGAGATCAGCTATACTCCAACCGATTGCCTTGCGGTTTCTTTCAAGAACCTCCATCAGACGGGATTCTTGTTCTCCAGTCAAATCTGCTGAGATAATGACTGGGTGCATTTCTGGCTTTCCAGCAAGGAATCTGTACTTCATTGACTGCGGCAGAGGTTTCCTTTCCGGACAACTGGGAGGTGGCAGATCTGGCTTCTGATATGACTGTGTAAAGGCTACCAGGTCTGCATGGGAGAACTCTCGCTCTGTATGAATTTCTGACGAAGGGCGGCCTGATGGATTATCAATAAACTGCACTGGCTCGCACTCCGTCATGGCTGCTGGCTCAGAAGGAATCAGACAAGGCAAATAATCATCAAAGTCATCCCAGTCAATGTCTGAATCCGAGGGATCAGAAGAAGATGAGCAAGAGTGAAACTCATCTGCACCACTCATCACAACACTGTCAGCTTCAGATGTATCCTCCTCCAGGGATGTGCTCTCCCGGCTCTCGACTGCCATGAGCTTGAGATACAGTGAATCTGTAGGCAAGGCGAGGGTCGGTGCTACAGGATCTTTCCAGTTGGATTCATCATCAGTCATCTCGAAATCACAAACCTGGTGGATGTCTAGCTCCTCCTCTGTCATCTGCTCTGCTTCGCTGGACTGTTCTGAGCATTCTGCTTCTCTGGCTCTGATCTCTTCGATCGTCTCTATTTGTATGGTTTCGCCTTCTACGCGAAAGCATACCTTCCCACTATCATGGTCGGTCACCGCCTTGGCTGTGGCCAAGAATGGACGTCCGAGAATGATGGGGGCATCAGTTACCGCTTCAGGGATCTCCATGTCCAACACAACGAAGTCCACGGGGAATTTCAGGCCCTGAATGGTAACGACCACGTCTTTCAATAACCCCTTCGGCCTCTTAATCGACCTATCAGCAAACTGAAGGACGGTTCTGCTTCGAAGAAGAGGGCCAAACTCAAACTGCTTGAGTAAGGCTGCCGGAAGGAGGTTAATCGAAGAGCCGCTGTCTAATAGAGTACGATCAAACTGCTGCTCTTGAATCTCGCATCTGACATAAGGAGCTCCTGCGTCTGGTCGCTTGGCTGGCAATGTGTTCTGGATGGCGCAGCAAGTGTTATGCGTGAGCATATGGATTTGATCTCTGTGCCTCTTCCTTCTTCGGACAGTAGTTGTTTCTTTCAGATTCTTCTTGAAGAAGGGAATATGCTCAAACGCTTCTCGTAGAGTCAGCTGAATATGAAATCTGTCAATCATCTCGTTGCCGAACTCTACCTGTTGGTTCTTTTTGGGATTTTCTTTTCTATTCCCCTTCGCTCGGCGTAGTGCCTCAGGGAAGGGGATGGTAGGGGCCTCCTCAGATGGAGGACTAGGAATCGGTTCCTGTGCTTGTGAAGATGGAGAATCCATACAACAATCATCATTTAACACATATGGATCCGCAATTTGAACAGAAACCTTTCCTTTATTTATATTTTTGTTGTTTTTGTTTCTCTTCCCACAATCTCTAGATACAAAATGTGGTGAAGTCACAGAAGTCGGCTCAACAAAAGTAGATGTGGTGGCCTCAGCACCACCACTAGCACCGGTCTTTGCGGCATCAGCACCGCGCTCTGGTTCATCTCCCAAAATGGTGGTATCAGCACCACCGTCTGCATCTGGTATCACGACGGCATCAGCACCGTCATCCTGGGCTCCATCATTGGTGGCATCAGCACCACCGTCTTCAACATCATCAGTAGCGGCCTCAGTACCGCTCCTCTGCTCTTCTTGCGCTCCTGGTTCTGCGTCTGGCTGTCGCTCAGAAGAGGCGCCGCCGGCTGGCATCCTACCGCTCCTAGTAGTAACAAAATCAGCATCATAATAGGAATAAGATATGTCATTCAGATCATCACTAGGAGAGGTGTACTCTGTGAACTGTACCTGCTCAGATTTTCTTTTTAGGTTATTAGGATTGGGTTCGATCTGAGCGGGTATGGCGGCCTTGCCTTTGATAATATCCCGCATCTCCTGCCGGAACTCATCCATTTCTTGCCTGAAAGATGCTCGCTGTTCAGATAGCAAGCGGGCAAGATCGTCAAGGGCTGGGTTCTCATAGGCTGGACCCTGAGAACCGGATGTCTGTCCCTGCTGGACATGGGGCTGCGGCTGCTGGTATTGCTGGTGATACTGGGGGGGAGGCTGGGCATAAGAATGCTGAGGCGGCTGACGCTGCCTCCACTGCTGTCCCTGATAGGCGGGACGAGGACCACTGTGGTACTGCTGGGGTTGGTTGTACTGGGGCGCTGGTGTTGTTGTTGTGGCTGGCCGCTCTGCTGTCCTTGAGCAGGAGAATGCTGTTGGGATGTGGATCCACCATTACCCCAACGGAATCCGGGGTGATCCCTGCGAATTGCGGGCTGAGGGTATCGGTCATACCATATCCCGTTGACTTCCATCAACGGTTCCTGCTCAAAGGGGGGTGGAGGAAGAACTGCCAGTGGCTGCTCCGGCTGATACACCACCATCTGAGTCTCCTGAGATGGCGGTTGCTCTGAATGGTACTGCAACAATGGAACCGGCTCCGCCTGGATATGGTTCACCTGGCGGTATGAGGTGGAAGCCTGGTTGGAATTGTTGCTGCTGGAAACAACCTGTGACCTTGGAGGCTGTTGTGAATGGGCCTGCGCCTCCTGAATACAGAGAATTTGAGTTTTTAGGTCACTCATTGTCTTGGCGATCTGGTCCATCTGGGCCATGCCTTGGTTCTGCTTCTTTTCAAGGATCTCCATGCGGTCCAGCTTCTCACTGATGATCCCCATGTCGGCTGCTGCTGATTCAGCTTGGGTTGCGGCTACCGACGATGTATTGGGACCGTCATCGATGCGAGCGATCCTATGAAATGATCCGCCTCCTTGTGGTGGCTTTTGTTGGGTGTAGACACGGGCCTGAGTCATCACTGTAGAATTTTCTGCCATGCCCTCGTAGATAGCCCATACATCATCTTCACCCTTAGAAAAATAGGATCCACCACAAGAGGCGTTGACAAGCCCCTGCAGCTCAGGTGTCAGCCCACAGAAGAAGCTCTGAACCAAGTTGGGCTTGGATATATCATGATGTGGACACCGGTCGATGAGCTCTCTGAATCGATCCCAAGCTTCATGAAATTGTTCATTTGGGATCATGACAAAATTGCTAATCATAGCTCTAGCTGCATTGGTCCGGCCGAGAGGATAGTATTTCTTCAGAAATGCGGTCCGGAGATCTGTCCAAGTGTCGACGAACTGCCCAAGATGCTTGAGCCAATATGCGGCTCTATCAACCAAAGAGAATGGAAAGGCAATCATCTTGATTGTGTCCTCGGTTATCAACCGATCATGGATGGTGCTGCATATCATTTCGAACTCTTGGAGATGGAGGTGCGGCTCTTCGGTCGGCAGCCCATGGAACTTGGGTAACATCTGAATTGTGTTGTGCCGAAGCTCGAAGTCTCCATGGATTGGTGGGAGTCTGATCCACCGGTGAGTGAGGGACGAAGCTGGGTTGTGTAGTTCCCTCATGATGGTCTGTGGCGGTCGCTCACCGTCTGGGTCGCCCCCTCCTGCATCGGGTCCTCCTCCTTCTCCGCCGCCACCGCCCCCAGGTCGGTTTTCTCTCATCTGAGCAATTTCCCTCATAAGATCACCCATGAATGTGCCCTGGTCACGAATCTGTCTCTGCATAGTCTCCAGGGATGCTAACAAGGAATTGTTGATGGCTGCTTGATCAAATAGGAACGGAGGGTGCTCATGATCATCTTCATGCTCGCCTCTGTCTGACATGGCTGGATGTTCTGAAAAAGCAAAAGAGGCCATCTCAGGTGCTGTGGAATGAGCCGAACTTGGTGATGCACTGAAGTCTGAAATGATTGGACTGAGGGAAGGAGAATAGGACGGGTGGTCGAGGGGGAACAGGGTGGATGTAAACTCAGGCTCGGAGAGCGGACTCTCCGAGGTATTCCTAGATGAATAGGGAGGAGTGCGGGATAGCGGTGCCGACAAGGTCGGCCTAAGAGATCTCCGTCCCATCATCTTGATTATTCGAGAAGAGTGGGGATAATGCAAGAGAAGAGGAAGATGAAATGCAACAAAATTGTGCACAATTGTGCGGTGTTTTTGATCTTGACCTTAATAAATCTAGAAATCAAACACAAAGCAAGGGTAAGTTCACCAACTCAACTCGTGAAGCCGTGAAGGTTCGGCTTTTATCTTGTTAATTTTAGCTTGTTTTTCAGGCAATTATCTTTTCACGAGTCCTTAGAGCGCTACGCCTATAGGAGAGAGAGTACTGCCAGGAGAGTATCCCCGTACTTGTCCTCCTCCTGTGTAACCTGTAACTTGCGCTTTTTGAGGTCCTTGTAACCCTTCCTGGATCCCTACTCAGCCAAAGAAAAGAGGGAGGAAGCCGATAGGCGAAACCGATACTTCGGACCTCGCTCGCAACAGAATCACCCGTGAGCGTACAAGGTCCTACTCGGACGCAGCCGGTGAGACAGACACACCCGTGAAGGCGTGGCCTAGGCTCGGTACTTCGGACAGGGTCGGCGCTCTCACAATAGAGAGTCACCAATGGCGACCAAGTCCTACTCGACTACGTACGATAGTAGCGCCAATACTTCGGAAATCCAGGCGATACACAAGGCAGCCACAAGTTGGGTTTTGGGCTCTAATCCTTACGAAGCGCTCACCTCACTGGGAAGGAAACCTTCCTATGCAACCTGAAAACAAGTGAGGGTGTTACTCTCCCCAAGCAATGAATCCGATTACCGTTTTTATTTTGGTCAAGTTTTCTTTAGCAGTCCCTTTTTAATTTTTTTGGTGTTATCGCTTCTTTTGAGTAGATTCAAACAAGCGCCTAACGTTTTTGTATTTTCTTTATCCTACTTTGTTCCAAAAACAGAGGGAGAAAAGAGTCGGAAAAGCCGTGCAAGTCGACACAAAGATGGAGATCTCACCTTTGTGCCTAAATGATGCGTGCAAAGTAAGAAGACTTACAGTGAATCCCAGCTCTCTCCATGCGGGATGCAAAGCAAAAATTTATAAACCTAAACTACATGCCGGTATGCACACGGAAAGCATCCTAGATTAGGCAACTGCTAGCGTGAAGAACCACAAGTTAATTATCAACTCCCAATCCGAGTGTCCGGTCTTGGCTCACCCCTCCTCTTCTCGACACACTCGAGTTCAGGAGTAGCGCTTGATGGGGCTCGCTCACGGCGCGTGGATCAAAAGTGGATAACCAACTGTTTAGTTAGTCTAAGTCCAAAACGTATCTATAGGAACATGCAAAGATTATTAGGTGTTTGGACCTATTCTACTCGAGTCAAGCAGGACCTAGATCTAGGAGCTCAATCCACAAAAGAAAATGAAAAATAAACACAAAACCGGAAAATGACAAGCGGTCAAAACACGATAAAAACCGCGGTGAGCCCCCGGGTGAACAAACACCCGGAAATTAAGCCCGAATGTTCAAGTGTCCAAGGTACCTGTATTATTACAATTAAATGAATCACTCTCTCACAAAATTAAAGAAAAGCTAACTAATCCCTCTCTCTCTCACTCCTTGCTCTCTCCTGCCGGCTTGGCTAAAGAAAAGCCGGCTCCACGTCCCAAGGTTGCGTCGAATCGCCTAGGCGGTTCGCCTCGCTCCGCGGTCCCTCGCAAGAAGACAAAGAAGAGATGGTCAGATAACTCAATCAAGATATATCAAAAATGTGAGAAATGGAAAACAATGCTATGGTAAACAATCACACAAACAGACAAAAAGTGAACTACGAGCTGTTGCTCCCCGGCAACGGCGCCATTTGATTTAGCCAAAAATAGGTGGTCTTAAATTCACACAAAGCGTGAACTCAGTCGGTGTGTTGACCACACTAAATCCGGACTAAAGTCAACAAATAACCCACAAGCAAATCAAGCAATGAAAAACAGGTGTGAGTTAAAATTTATTTTTAACTCTGCACAAATGATGTAAAGGGCAAGTATGCAGAGAGTTCGAACACAGGGAGCAAACAGTGTAGCTCAAGCAATTGAATGCACAAGTGAGTGAGTGTGTGATGTGTCTACACTAAGCAAGCAAGCAACTACTATTTTTTTGTGGGTTTTTAATTTTCACTTTTTTTTTCTTTTATTTAATTTTTAAGTTTGCCTTTTGATTTTTGATTTTTATAATTTTTATATTTTATATTTTTTTATATTTTTTTTCTTTTTCAAATATTGGAAAACAAGGGGATATAATACAAGGCAAGTTAAGATATTTATAAAAATGTGCAAAAATACTCAAAAATTCAGAAATAAAATGTTTTTGGTATTTTTGAGGTTTTCTACTGTTTTTGTGATTTTTGGGGGTTTTTCAAGATGTTTTTGATATTTTTAATTACTGAAATAAGAGAAAACAGTGGAAATGAGGCTGGCTGGGAACAAAATGTAATTTAAAAATACCAACCAGTAGCAAAAATATTTCACACTATTTTTCTAATAAAGGGAATAAAATAAGGAATAAACAGAAGCTGAGTTTGCTATTTTTGGGTTTTTCTACTATTTTTTTATATTTTTTTTTGAAGTTTTTGAGTGTTTTTCAATTTTTAGTGTTTTTCTTTTGAGATTTTTAGTGATTTTTGGACTGACACTAAAAGATGATAAAATAGACACTAGGTGATTTTTTTGGAATTTTTAGAGGTGTTTTACTATTTTTTTTGGTATTTTCTAAGGTAGACAGTGCACAAAATGAGAGTTTTTGATTTTTAATAAATATAAAACTAAAATAAAATCAAAAACTAAATAGATGGCGTGAAAGTATAGGTGCACAGGAGCTTAAGCCTATTTTTGTGGGATTTTTGGAGTTAAAATGATATTTTAATTAATTAGAACAAGACTCCAATCATCAAACAGTGCTGGCAAGGGCATACATGCAAATAATGAAACATCCAGGGGCACGTACGCAATTTTTCCACAAACTATTACTCTGAAACTTGCATTTCAAGTATTAAACACAAATATCCAAACCCGCAAGGGTATATGTGCAATTTACCCACAGGACGCGTGACTTGCACGCGCCTGGGAGGGGTATTTTTGCAATATTACAAAGCTCAGGGGGTTCGATGCAATTTCTCCAGAATATTACAACTTGACATAAATGTTCATGGACTTAAACGAAATACACAAACAACCGAGGGTATCCTTGCAAAATGCCCACCCCCTCACGTGTACAGGTCACGTGAGGTGACGTGGCGAGGGACCCAAACGCAAATAAACAAAGTCTAGGGTTTGTCTTGCAAATATTACAAAATATTTTAAACTACAGACGAAAGTTTATAGACTAAATATTAAATACAAAAATGCGCGAGGGTGAGGATGTAAAATACCCTCGGCGCGCGATCCAACGGCGATGAAGAGGCCACTTGACACGTGGCACGATCTGGACGGCCGATGACGCTTCGCTGTGGACGTCTGAGATTAGATCTCGGGCGAGATCGACGGTGGCTGAGCGCTGATGATCTGACGGCCCACGTTCTAACTGGAGGGTCTCCTCGATCGGACGGCGGTGGAGGCAGCTGGAAGAACGAGGCGGAGCTCCGGCTTGGCGAAGTTCGCCACGCTCCTCCGGCTGGCTCTGATGGCTATTGAGCTCCAAAATGAACGAGGAGCCTCCTGCAGGTCTCGGGTGACTTCTGGAAGCTTCAAAATCCACCGGCGAACGCCGGTGCTCTCGCACGGAGGTGGCGGAGCTGCGAGGCTCCAGGTGCTCCGGCGAGAGGGCGAAATAGCTCCAGGAGCGTCAATGTACTTCAATACCTGCACCAAAACGTTAGAGAGGTCGAGGGCAAAATGCCTCGACCTCGGGTGGCTCTCAAAATGGACGGGGAGGCGCAATAGGGTCTCGCCGGAGTTGCGCTCCGGCGAGGTGATCGATTAGGTGAATGAGTGATTGATTCGACTCAGAACGATGGGGGAAATAATCCTAGAACTAACAGGGATCTGGAAGGGGATAAAGAGAAGGCAAGAACAGCCTCGATGGCCTAGGGCCAGAGGGTGGTTACCTCGACGGCAGAGCTTCGCCGGAGGTTGGAACGCGCGACGATCAGGTGCTCTCCCGATGCCTGGAAGCCTGGAGCTCAGAGCTGTCACCTCCGGGTACCTTTAGCTCGACCAAGGGGGAAGGATCGTGGGTAATTCGCGGTTCCACCCGAGAAAGGAAGAAGGGGGGTTGTATTTGAAGGGTGAAAATCGCATGAGTTCGAGACGAGATCACGGGTGGTAGAAGGAGATATGGGTCGATCTGAGGAGTCGGCGATGGAGATGGATCTACAGTGATCAACTTCCAAGAAGGAAGCGGCTGGAGAGGACGAGCGGCGCAGCCTCGAAAAAAGGGTGAAAGAGGGGGAAAAACGAGGCGCGCGGAGCTCAAGGGGGGTCAAGGACAAGCTGTTGACCCGCCGGTCAACAGTCGGAGGTTCCTGGTTGGTCCACGTGGACCAACCAGGGAAAAGATTGGAAAATTATTTTATTAATTCAATAAAAAATAGAAAACAATCGAATTTATTTTTGGTTATTAAATAAAAAATGCTTAAAATTTTATGTAGTATTTTATCATGATTTTTAATTAATTTTATGATATATACTTTTACAAGTTTACTTTTTAGCCTTATATAGGTATATTATCTACATATTGTAGTATTTTATTTTTGTTTTATGTATTTTATTTTTATTATTTTTGTTTATCATTTTATGAAATTACGAAATACTTATATATACACAAATATATTTTTATTTTAATTTTCTGATATGTTTTATATATTTAATAAAATACAAGTATGTTTTGTATAGGTATATGTATAGGTAGTATACCTATGTACCTTCTATACAAGTATTTTTATTTTGTGGTTTCTTTGCATTTTTATTCTGATTTTAATGTACATATATATTATAAGTAATATTTACAATAATATAAAATTATAAAAATGAATAAATAATGAATAAAGAATAAGTTGAATATTTTAATCTGTACAAGGTACAATGTGGGTCCAAAACTCAACTTTCAGACCGTAGCTCCGCCAAATGCGAAACCACCACCATTGGATAGATTATTTTATTCTATATACAATTAAAGGTGAATAGGCTGCATTTGGAGTTTTTATTGGTGAGATACGGGTCTGGGAAGTTGGGATTTTGGATTCTTATTCAGACCATATCTTTTTGTCTGTGCATTATTTTTCTGTGAAATCAATTTTGTATTTTTCTTTATAAAATTATCTACAACTTTCATGTACAAAGTTTCTTTATTTGATGTACAAAAAGTGGAACCAAAAATAGGTCCCAAAATGAAGAAAGAATGAATAAAACATATAGGTATTTTATCTGTGTATCTGACCTTATCTCCCCCTACTTTATTCCTTGTCGACCTATTCATCAAGATGCCTAGGTCTCGGGGGTTTTGGGTCATAAAATATTTACAATATTTTATTCTTTTTCTTTTCTTTATTTATTCTATAATTTTGGCCTTAATTACAGTGATTTATACACAATTGAGATGCACATGCATGAATGCTAAGATGCTTGATTTAAGGCTATTTACAGGCATTTGCTAGGGTTTTTGGTGCCAAAATGATAGAATAAAGATGATGAAATGTGGATTCATCAGACCGCCGCTTCACCAGTTCGAGGAGGTGGTACTGACGCCACCAGTTTAGCCGAGCCAGCCCGCGGTACTGATGCCGCGAGACGTCCAGCAGCAGAGCCAGCCAGAGGTGGTACTGAGGCCACCAGTGTTCGTTTTGATAGAGATGTTATCTTTCCTCTTGTTACTGTATCTCAGAACTCTATTTTGAATAAAGGAAAAGGTTTAGTTTCTTCTGGTCCCACTGTGGTGAGTGATGTATGTGTGGATCCGGCCGTCGAGCCGTCTAGGCCTTTTCCTAGTCCTTCATCTGCGAGTGTCTTTCGTCCTTTGTGACTCTCCAGTAGTGTGTGATTGAGGCTCCTATCCTCCAGCCACCAGATTGGTCTCTCCCATTCGAGATCATGACGGATGCCTCCGACTTTGCCGTAGGGGCAGTACTGGGACAGAGGAGGATGTAGTTCCATTTGCCATACACTACGCTAGCCGCACATTGGATTCCGCCCAGCGGAATTACACGGTCACAGAGAAGGAGATGCTAGCCGTAGTGTTCGCCCTAGATAAGTTCAGATCGTATATCATTGGATCTAGAGTGACTTTGTACACAGATCACACCGCCATTAGGTACCTCATGGCAAAGAGGATGCCAAGGCCAGACTGACTAGATGGATCCTTCTACTCCAGGAGTTCGACATTGAGATCAAGGATAAGCCTGGAGTCAAGAATGTGGTGGCGGATCATCTCTCCCGATTAGAGCAGCCTGAGGATTCTGAGCAGATTGACCCCATTCGAGATACCTTCCCAGATGAGGCGATCCTTGCTATCGCCTCACTCCCGTGGTACGTCGATATTGTGAACTTTCTCGTTGCTGGGAAAGTCCCACAAGATTGGCCCAGGAAGAGACTTGAGACCTTCCTTGCAAAGGCCAAGTCCTACCATTGGGAGGATCCCATCCTTTACCACGAAGGAGGGGATAGCGTCTGGCGTCGGTGTATTCCTCAGGAGGAACACCATAGCGTCCTCACTTACTGCCACAAGCTTGAGGCAGGAGGACATCATTCTGGGAGGAGAACGGCACAGAAAGTGCTCCAATCCGGCTTGTGGTGGCCTACCCTCTTCAAGGACTCAGATGAGTTCGTGAAGAGGTGTACTGACTGTCAGAGGATGGGCACTTGTGGACAGCGTGATATGATGCCGATGCAGCCCATTCACTTCTGTGAGGTTTTTGACGCATGGGGCATCGATTTCATGGGTCCATTCCCTAAGAGTCAGGGATTTGAGTACATTCTGTTGGCCGTAGATTATGTTAGTCGTTGGGTAGAGGCTATCCCCGCCCGAGCCGCTGATGCGAGGACAGTTTGCAGATTTTTGAGGAAGCATATCATCACGCGGTTTGGGGTTCCACGAGTTCTGATTTCTGATGGGGGATCTCACTTCATCAACGACCAGGTGAAGGCCCTTGCTAGCGAGTTCGGCATATACCATCGTGTTGCTACACCTTATCATCCACAGACGAATGGTCTAGCCGAGGTGTCGAATAGGGAGATCAAGATGATATTGCAGAAAGTCGTCCGCCCTGACCGAAAGGATTGGTCACAGCTTTTGGACTCGGTCTTGAGGGCATATAGGACGTCTTTCAAGACACCATTGGGTACATCTCCCTTTCGCCTCATATATGGCAAGCCATGCCATTTACCCGTTGAGCTGAGGCACAAGTCACTCTGGGCAGTCACAGATATTCTTATGGATCCAGATGGTATGGGAGACCAGAGGAGGGCAGAGTTAGCTGCCCTAGAGGAGCTTAGAGATTCAGCTTTCTCAAACAGCCTACATTATAAGGAAAAAGTGAAGGAGTGGCATGATTCTCACATCAGCCACAAGCATTTTGAGATTGGACAGAGAGTATGGCTGTTTGATGCGAGGCTACGATTATTTCCAGGGAAGCTACAGAGCAAATGGAAGGGACCTTACTTGGTCAGAAAGGTACACGACAACGGTAGCATTGACATATCTGAGTTGTCTTCTGAGAGTACCTTTCGAGTGAACGGCCAGCGGCTCAAGCCATTTCTAGATCATGAGCCGCGGGTCGCTGATCTTGCCCCTATTCATTTTGCGTGAGATGTGGTCTTTGACTCACATCTAATGCATCTCACGCCTAAGTTTCACTGATCTTCCGCCTTGTATAGATCCAGATGTCCATATCACAACATTCTTTAGTCCCACATCCCTTTCTTCATCTTGTGATTATGCTATACTTAGGGTGCACCTTGCCCTAAGTATAGGGGGGATGTGAGACCTTTTGGGTATTTCTTTTGTTTCTGTCTACCCCTGTTTTTGTTGCCTATACTTAGGGATATTTCACCCTAAGTATAGGAGGGGTAGACCCTGTACATTCTCCACTCGGTTTTCCCGTTGTGTACAGCCTGCTATACTTAGGATTATTTAATCCCAAGTATAGGGGGAAGACCCGAGCTTCTCTTGACTTTTCCATTTCATTCTTCTTCTTTGTATATAGCCTTCCTTTTCACATTCCTATACCTAGCACGAGTTATGTCTTCTTCATCGCTCTTGACTCTGAGGACATCGTTCGAGCTAAGTATAGGGGGGTGTGTATATATTTCATATATACTTTAGCCATAACTCGTACTTTGTGTGAGTGTGTTAATAAATAAAATGGCTAAAAACCACAAAAATTAAAAATTTTCATGTACATAATCTTCTTTTATTTGCACATAAATAGCTAGTGTACAAAGTATTTTTGTAAAAATGATTTCAAAAATCTTTTGTGTAAAGCTTGTGTAAATATTTTTTGTATCAAAATTATGTATATAGTACAAAATTTTTCCAAAATGTTTTGAAAATCAAAAGTTTGCAAAAATCTTGTGTAAATGTGTGTAAATATCTTTTTGCAAAACTTGCACTTCATGCATCATCCATTCATGATTTCAAAACATTTTTCAAAAATTTTGCATGATTGTAAAATTTGTGTAAATAAGCATCTTTTGTACATATGTATATAGTTTTTCTGGATGATAGTTGACATTTAAACTAGCCTGGAATCAAATTGAGAAATGGAGCTTGATTAAGATCTTAATCCACCTAATTTCTAAGAGGAACCTTATAGGGCTTAGGTTTAAGGCTTTTCAGGTCCATGGTGACTCAATTCTTTGAGTCCACTAGGCTATGATCACATGTCATCTCAATGAGCCTAAGTAGAGCACTTAACAACAACACATGACTCATATAGATTATGGCTTTACTTGGACACCAGCACTATGCACCGAGCTCTCTACGGATGAGTTGGTGAGAAGGCAGTCTTCCTTGACTTGGGGTAGCATATGAGGGTAGTACTTCTAGGCGGAACCTCTCTTCTTCTTTTAGTGAAGGAAGTGCGTCTCAACTTGGTCTGGTTGCCATCAGGTCTAACGACGGGAGTTGTGGGTTGCAATAAAGCTTCAAAAGAGGGATAGTCTACTGGCTCAAGAGGAAAAACTCCTTGTATATATGCTGCACATGTATATGTTGTATAGATGCACTTGAAAAAAATGTGCAAAAAGAAAGGAACTCCAAAAAAAGTGGTGGGTCTGATAGAAAATGATAATCCCACCAGAGTATGTATATAGAGTGCAATAAGCAAAGCTTGGTTTCATGATCCACCTGTTGTAGCTTGCAGCAGGGAGACTTGGCTACACTGGTCAAGCTCCCCAGGGTACTTGGCTACACTGGCCTTGACCCATTCTCTTCTTCCTCCTCTTCTTGAGCCGGTTGAACTTGAACTTAGAAGGGAATACCCCGCTCCTCGAGGAAAGAGTGGCCAGATTGAGGTCATAGAGTTACCTTGTTGGGGAGGGTTGTCAAGTTGCCATTTCTGAGGTGGAGAGCTTACACATCACTTTCACAGGACAAGAAAAGATTCATGGTCTTCAGGGTTTGTGATTGATGACTTGTTCTGATCTGGAGCATTGAGGAGTCTTGGTTATAGATTAGTGGAACTTAGAGGCTGTTGAGTTTTAAGCTTAAGTCTAAATAGGGTTCCGACTCATTAATAATCCAAAGATCTGATCGAGCTCCATACCTCAATTTAATGAAGGCAAGTTTAATAAGCAACCTTGATCCATGTACATCCTCTTTTTCTTTTTCTTTCTTTCTTTTTCACTTCTTTTTCAAATAAGTGTTTGCTAAGGGACTAGCAAAGTTAAGTATAGGGGGGTGATGAATACTCATTCATCACTCTTTATTCTTATATTTTAGCTACAAAAACCTTTGCAAATACATGTAGATATGAGTAAATAGGAATAATTACCAAAAGCATGCATTGTGTAAAAACCTATAATTAGCATGTTTTTGTGCAAAAATAAAAGAATAAAGATTAAAAAGAAAAAGAGGGAAATATTTAGAATAAATATTGAGCAACCTAACCCAAGGGAGGGCTCAGCATGGGCCTGACCGCATAAAAGCCAAAGTAGAGGGAGATAGGGGCTCATGTGTAAATATTTATGTAAATAAATAAAAATGTTTTCCTCAACCAAAAATAGTTTAAATTATGCTTGTAAATACTTGTACATATTTATAAATATTAAAACAAAAGATAAAAATATAAAAATTAAAAAGAAAACAAAAACATCACCTTCACCATGTACATAAACCACTTATATGTATTTATTTCACCTTGTAAATATATAAAATTAATTTTTATAATTTTTGTAAATAGTCTATGTTATATATTGTAAATAAATAAAATAAAAACAATTAAAACTAAAACAAAATAATAATAGCAAAATTAAAAATACAAAAATACATTGTACATATACCATGTATATAAATGTAAATAAATAATAAAAATAAAATAAAAACACCCTTTTATTCCTTATTTTATAATATAAATAAATAAAATATAAAATAGGGATAAAATTATACAAAAATAATAATTTAAAAATCAAAAATCAAAAACCCTAATTGTGTACATATACCTATATAGTACATACTATGTACATAGCTTTTTTATTTCGAAAAAATTATTAAAAATCACTAAAAAATAGAAAAAAATAAAAGATTTGAGTTTTTGCAAATTCGGCCCTAGCTACCATTATTTTGTACTTCAAGAACCAGCCACGTGGACGATTTCCATTGGGTCCTGGGGATGTTGACCGCCCGGTCAACTACCCCCCCACCCCAGGACCTCCTCCCGCGGATCTGAGTTTGGACCCGATTTCTCGGATTTTTACCCGCTTGATCCGACTCCTGAATCCGTTAACCCTGGGCTCTAATCCGAGCTTGTTCTTCCCTGATCCACGCCCGGGGTAGGTTATGGGGATCCGCGCGCTACGCTGCTCGCCCCGACCTCTCCTAGCCGGACCCCTAGCCGTATAAAGCTGTAGCTCCGCCACTCGATTTCACCATCTTTGGCCATTTGCTTCGTTCTCCAGTGAGCTCTAGAGAGTGCGTGAGGTGACAGCTCGCGTCCCCGACCTGTTGCAGCGAGGAAAGGAGGCGATTCCATCGATCCGGCGAGCTCAACCGCCGCAGCACCGCCACCAGCGTGAGCTCCAAGCCTCGGACCGAGACGATCCTCGAGGCGACGACCAGGAGCATCCCCAGCTCCTCCCCAGTCTCTCCATTCACCCAGGTACCCATTTAGCTCCGCCGTTTCCTTTAATTTCAGTTTACGCCCAAATCGCTCCGCCGCCGCGTTTCTTTGATTCTGACCACTCCGTCACCCATCTCGATCATCGGAATCGATCATTACGTCCGCCTTCGTCCGACGCACCTTCTCCACCCACTCACTCAACCCAGCTCGCACAGGAGCTGGGGACCGAGCTCCTCCTTCCACCACCTTCGTCGGAGCTCGCCACCCCGACCCACCAGCCACCGTCGCTTCGCCTAACCGGGTCGAGGCAACTTGCCCTCGACCCGTGAGTCTTCTGGTCTACTTTTCAGGTTGAAACAAGGGCCATCTGAGGCCCTTCGTCATCCAGCCAGGAGACCCAGCTCCGCCGACCTCGCCCGAGCTCCTCGGAGCTCGGCTCGATCATCGGAGTACACCGGCAGACGCGGGAGCCCTCCACGATCCTTCTCCGACCTTCAGAGGGCTCCCAGGAGGAGCATCGCGCACGCACGAGCCCGGCGAGTCTCCCCGGGGACCTGTTCATCCAGGACCCTCCTTTGCCGTCGATCGTCCCCTTCAGCTCCAGACTTCATCCAGGCCGTCCATCCCTGGAGCCACCAGCACCGCTCGATCTGAGAAGAGGCGATCCGGAGCGCCCACCGCCAGCAGCCGTCCGATCTCCACGTGGCCCGCATCCAGCATCCCCGCTTAATAAAGGGTAATTTGCCCTTAGACCCCGTCTTTATTTTTATTTAGTTTTAGTCCTGTAAATATCAAAGTCAGTTGTTTAGTTTTAGGTTTATTTGCATAGTGGACCCTGTGCTTTATGTTATTTGCATTTATACCCCTGCTAGTTGTGGACACGTGCTTCGACACGTGGTATTTTGGGTTATTTGCAGTAGAGACCCCTGTAGTTTTGGATGTTAATGAATGAATGAAATCTTTTACTTATTTGCATTTATACATTGTTGATTGTAGGTCCTTTTTAAATAAGTTATGAATTATTTTGAATTGAATCTAATTCAGATTAAATAAGAATATTTGTTTATATATTTAGAGATCTACATGCTTTGACCTAACCTTGATTTATCATTGAAATTAACATCTACGTTGTGCATTAATTAGAGAATTAATCCTTATATACTAATTTAAACTATTTCTGCAATTAATTCAGGAGCTCTTTGAGTGATTTTTATACTTGCTTGTGTCCGCATTGCATTTTGTCATCAACTCTTTGCATAGTAAAAGATAAAAAATACCATGCATATATTCATCTTGACCTCGACCACATTAAATTAAATAAAAATAAATATTTAAACCCTAGATCGAGTAGCTTAGATCGCTCGTGTCCTTGTGTTCGACCCTGGACTTGTGCAGGATAAATTTAAACTACACTCTCTTCACTGAAATATATTAAGTGTGGTTCTGATAATTTTCTAATCGCTCATACTAAATTTTGACGACTTTAGAATAGCGATTTAGCAATTTACTACTTATAAATAAAGATATCGTAGAACCAAATTGGCTTGGCTACCCATAAGAGCAGTAGCAAACCATAGTCGGTGGAAGAAGATCAAGCCAAGACGCACTGCAAAGGGAATGGTCCAACCTCACAATTCTAGAGGGCCCAACAGAGCGATTCATCCAACATAGCACCTACACGAAACTTTACGAAGGTGGAGTTTTTTATATATAAAAAACTTTTATTCTTAGAAATTCATTTAATAAACCAGAATACCACCTTATTAGAGGGAAAATCCATCTTGAGGAAACCTCACAATATACCTTTCACATATTCAAATGGATAGAGAAGTTCCAAGAATAAGGGAACCAAGTCTTGTCCTCAACGTACCCGACCTCGAAAGTTAGAGATCAATGCTAAAGAACCTTGAACTTGGGGCAGCCAAGTTAAGATGGAACCCAAGTGACCATAAAACTAATGTGACATCCTAACTAAGGTTGAAATAAAATAGAAAGGATGTTGGAAATACGTGCACATACGTATTGCACAGAGCTCGAGGGCTAACATGCCAGAGAGGATCCACTGTTGCAGAGAGGAATGCAGCAGAGTTGTTGTACTCCTCTTAAGATATTTTTTTTGTGATCTTCATTCCAAAATCCAACCTTATTGATTGAATCTTAGATTAATGCTCTACATATCCACCAAGTTTCGATTAAATCTGAGATTATTTGCTATTTTATCTTAATGGTCAAACATTCAGTTCTTTTTTAAATGGAGTTTAAGTTGCTTAGATCTTGATCAAACGTTTGACCATTAAGATAAAATAGCAAATAATCTCAAATTTAAACGAAAATTGGAGGATATGTAGAGCATTAGTATATGACTCAATCTATAAGGTTTGATTTTGGAATCAAAATTACAAAGAACATCTAAAGAGGATTACAACACCTCTGTTGCAATCCTCTCTACAGCAGAGGATCCTCTCCCCTAACATGCATCTTCTCGTATGAGCCTCACAATCACCTATGTGGCTCTTGTATAGTATACACTAAGGGGTTAGTTAGAGCTACTCATGTGTCATATCTTCATGTTTTCGTCTCCATATGCAACTATTTAAGACCACAAGTTCCTTGTGAGGTGACTTAATTTCAAGGTTAGCTATACCTATACCGACATGCAACTATTTGAGACCACAAGTCTGTGAGAAGGATAAACTATTCCACGACCGATGAATGATTTGCCGACACATGTCTACACTAAAAATATTTCTTGCCATGCTCATGTAAAGTATTATTTGAAGAGAGAGGGTGAGGAATACATAAAAAATGTTGTAATGAGACTTATTTGAAGGGATCTTAGTTATTTAGATTTAAGCTCGAAAATGATCTAAAATAGAACTGAACTGAGGGAAAAAATTATCAAACTGACCATACTTTATTGTGGAAAAAGATTTTGTTCTTGTTGTTGCTCATGTATGGCATTACTCTCCAAGCCATGCCTTAGATGGGAAAATCACATAATTTTCTATGCTAATCTTTCTCAAAGACTAATGTCGTAAGGGAGCGGATTGTCTGCTGCACAGCAGACTCTGCTGCAGTGTCTGAGCCGCTCGATCAAGATCGAGTGGTTCGCATGAATTCGCACCTTTTTGTGGGCCCGACCGTGCGAATTCATGCGAACCGCTCGATCTTGATCGAGCGGGTCAGGACACTACAGCAGAGTCTGCTGGCCAGCAGACGATCCACGCTCATGTCGTAAACACTCCTTGGAGTTAGCCGAACAAGAAATAAAATATATATGATATATATGGTAAAATATATATGATATATGTGGTTCGAGAAATACTTGGTCTCCATATTACGCAAGTTTAAGATGGTCGAGAAAAAATCGGTGTCAAAACAAGCACAACTTTTTGTTTCTAGCTCAAGATTTATCGGATCTCGTTCCTTAGCAGATGTATCCAATAGTGAAGGCTAACTTCAAGAGACCAAATATTGTAGAATAAATTTCGTAGAAAAAAACTTTAAACGGATATGCATACACGAAAATTCGAAACCTTTAAACATCATGATTAATAGTGATATTATACATGATGAAAAATTAAACATTCTTAATTGGAGACTAGATTAATTTTATACGGTGGTTGAGTATATTGACGTAGAGTAAAAATTATATCGAAAATACAATATTACAAATAAAGGACTTCAAAAAGCTCCGATTATGCCATACACTGTATAATAATATATCAATATATAGCTGATACTAATCGCAGTTGTTGCACTTGCCCATGTTAAATTTTAATGGAACGATGATCCGTTCAAATATCGAACCCATAATCCAAGACAATACAGGAGCATGTAGTGAATGGGGCTTATTTCTGAAATGGATTTTTTTAAAAAAAATGCATTAATCAGCAGATAAAAACCCAGATGCCGGTGATATAACTATAGACAAAGAAGATCTGGTCATGTTAAAAAAATTTCTCATACCTTATAGATTGAACATCGAAGAGGAAAGCGAGGAGGAAACAGAAGAGGATGCAGAAGAACTTGATGGAGAGCATAACGCCTCCGGTGTTGCCGTATATGAATCCAAGCGTTTGAACCCGCGACGAGGAGGCCTTGGATCCCCATCCATTGGTCATGAGAACAGCAATCAGGGAGCTCAGCATGATGGCCATCGATGCGAGGAGGGTCGATGCCATTATGTTGTTCCTAAGTGTCTGCACCGCCAGTACGCCGTTCTTCCCTGGATCCTACACTTGTATACGTAATTGCATGCGCCTTCACGTACATATGCACACAATCCATGTATATATCTATGTATGTATGTACCTGCATCATGGATTCGACCCGCAGGCGACGGTTGGCAGCGTTGAGGCCCATGACGGTGGTGGTGGGGCGGTGGAGCAGGCGATGGAGCAGCCACACATGGTAAGCGATGAGGAGGAGGAGGCCGAGGGGGGCTAGGATGAAGTCTAGATATTGCTTCTCCATCCCAAGGGTTTTGATCAGGACCTCCCATTAGAGGATAGAAGAAGGCTTTTATTTGTGGAGGAAGCACTTCCCCCTTTGTAGTAGTAGATGTCATCAGTGACGTAATCCGAGGAAAGCCCAAATCCAAATGTTGCCGTGGAGCGATTAAATATGCTGCCTTTATACCAAGACTTTTATTTCCCTTTTATTTTGGTCCATGATTCCCTCGGAATCAATTAATGTTGGCGAGAGGGAGGAACGGACGAGAGAAAGTCAACACCAAGAGTCACGAGGTCCATTGTTCTAACTATATCTTCTATTTATTTTAAATGTTTGACCTGTTTTAGAATTTATTCAAGTAACGACGATAAGATCAACTGATCAACATCTTCTCGTTAGGTTGATCTCTACACAATAATAAAACGAACATGCTAGAATAGGTCTCGATCAAAACTGCTTCGGCGGTTGCGCGAAGATCGCATCTCGTCGAGATCCTAACCGCAATGGCGTGAAAGTATGGGACGATAGGTTCAAGGGTTACACCTTATATAAGGTTCCTATATGGATGGGAAATTAGAATAGTCAGAACCTCGCTACTGGTAGCCCCCTTTCAATCCAAACTACTCCCCCATTTCACCGACGACACATATCGATTCAAAAGTGGCAAAAATACGGAGAACCACGACTTGAAAAAACACATGTATTGTGGGAATTTTTGATGTGGAAAATTAGAGATGCGAAATTTATAGGATCGATCTCAAGTAAAGACCATGTAAATATGTAATATATCGGTGGCTATATCATTAGTGATGAACTATGTAGCAACTATTGTCTGTTGTTATCTCGCCATTAATTTTGAACTAAAAAACTACAACAAATAGTTGGAATTTCTGAATAGTAGCTTTCGATATGCATTGTTATATGTTCCTTCTGTAATGATATAAATAGATATGACATTCGCCACTAATTTCTTGTTTAAAAAATCAATACGCAATGGATAATATCTAGTGCAAATACTTGTCATTGCATATTTTATAACGAATGATATAGTGACGGATTTAAAAAAAGTCACTATAGACTCATTTTATTATAATGGTCACCTACTATAAAATAGATACATATACAAATTTTAAAATATGTATAAAAAAGATTCGGTAAGAAACCAAATACATTCGTATCTATACCTAATTGTATCATTATATACAAAGCATTATATAAAATTATTGATTTAAAAATGATAAATTTGATATTTTGTTTAATATCACATTGATGAATCTACATTTCATCACTTTTATTCTATCATTTGACCTTAAAAACCCCAGCTAATTCATGTAAATAGCATTAAATTGCACAAATTAACATTCATTCTTTGTTGTATAAATATTGTAAAATATTTTTTAATGTCAAAATTATAGAATAAAGAAAAAAAGAAAAATAATAAAATATCAAAGGTATTTTATAACCCTAAATCCTGAAACCTAGGCTCTTGATGACTGGGTCGACAAGGAATAATGTAGGGGGAGATAAGGGTCAATAACACAATAAAAATCCCATTTATTTATTCATCATTAATTCATTTTAAGGATCTATTTTATTTTCTACTTTTTTGCCTCAAATAAAGAAATTTTGTACATGAAAGTTGTAGATAATAATATATATATAATACAAAATTGATTTCATACAAAAATAATATACAATGTACTTTTTATACTCTAAATAAAAAGTCCAGATCCTAATTTCACAGACCCATATCTCTCAAATAAAATCTCAAAATGTATAAAAATCATCTTTAATTGTATATAACTTTTTAGTAAGCTATTTAATGAAGGTGGTTTTACATTATTTGGGGTTAAGGTGTGAAAGTTAGGTTTTGGACCCCCATTGTACTATATACCCAAATAAAATATTCACTTTATTTATTCTTTATTATTTTTATAATTTTATTATTTTTAAATAATATTTATATCATATGTACACGTTAAATATAGAATAAAATCATTAAAAAATCATTAATATAAAAAAGTATACTAAATACATATATGAATAACTATACTATATAATATACACTTATATTTATTAAAGTGTAAATATTAAATAAGAAAAATATTATAAAAATATATTTATGTATATAAAAAATTTTTAATTTTATAAAATAAAAGAATAAAATCAAAAATACAATATAAAACTAAAATAAATATAGATGATACATATAATGGAACACTAAAATTAAACTTGTAATTAAATATCTCGATAAAATAAATAAAAACATAATAAAATAATATATAAAATAATACACTAATTTAATTAAAAATTATTTATTATTTATTATTGATTTCATAAATAATTTAGAATCTTATTTTTCATGGTTGGTCCACTTATGAGCCGCCCGATGGACTAAGGTAAAGGAATCACTAAGGTCGCTGAGACCTCTATCGCTCGGGACTCAGAGCTCAACAAGAAACAAAAATCGGACCACCAAATAAAGATAGAAACACGAAGAAAAACAAATAGCAATCCTAGCTATGGGATTAGCCTGGTGTAGCACCCAGGGTCGGACTCAGGGAGCGCGGATTGGTCGTGCGGCCTACGAAGTAGTATAAAAAAGAAGAAAATATAAACAAATGGTTTTTTGGTGGTTTTTTAATATTTTTATATTTTTTTTGGATTTTTAATAATGAGGAAAATATGGAAAAAGCAAAAACAATCAACTTCAAGCAATTATTTAATGACTCAAAAATAGTCCAAAAATTCAAATAAAAATATTTTTATGTTTTATGGATTTATTACTGTTTTTGGTGAATTTTTGAGAATTTTATAATTTTTATAAAATTTTCTAAAAATCAAATAAGGCAAAAACAAGAGAAAACTGTCTAGCCAGGCTTCAAAGACCACTTAAAAATATCAAATGGTCTTATCAAGGCCTGGAGGTATTTTTCTTGAAAAATAGAAATAAGAAACAAAATTCAGGAGAAGAGTTTATTAATTTTTGGATTTTCTTTGATTTTTTAGAATTTTTATAAGTTTTTCAAGGTTTTCAATTTTTAAGCTTTTAATAAATCTAAAAATGACCAAAAATGGATAGAAAATCAAAAACACACAATCACACAAAACTTATTTTTTTGTAATTTTTAAAGAGGTTTTAATATTTTTTTAGGAATTTTTAATCTGAACAGGCAGAAAAATAAGGGCTTTTGAATTTTTAAAAATAATAAAAGGGCTCAAAAAATGTATCCAAAAATTGGTGAAAATTTTACACAGTGGGGCAGGAGCCAAATGTCAAATTTTCACTCAATTTGGATAAAAATTGATATTTTATTTAAATCAAACAAGAGCCCACAGTGCACAGGGACCTGTTTGTAATAAAAACAAAGTTCTAGGGCTAAAAAGGAACAAGCTTAGAAATTTGGGGGGTCCTCGTGCAATTTCTCCAAGATTTCATGCACGGGGCACGCGATCTGGGCATAGAGGGACCTATATGCAATTAACTAAAAGTCCGAGGGCGAAGTTGCAAAATACCCAAATAAATTCAACACATGTCGAATAACATCATTCACAGGGGTATAAGTGCAAATAGCAAGAAATATTTTCCATTCAATAACACATCAGAACTACAGCCCATATTTTGCAAATTCACCAACAAACCACGTGACGACGCACGTGTCTCACATTCACAGGGATGAAAATGCAAATACACTAAATAGCAAGGTCCTAAGTGCAAATGTCCCAAAATAAAAACAACTGTATGCTATATTTACAGGACTAAACAATAAAGACAAAACAGAAGGGGTCCCAAGTGATATTTACCCCTTATTATCCGAGGGCGGGCGGCGCGCCACGTGGCTGATCGAACGATGGAGATGCGTTGCGCCTCAACGAAGAAACCTCGACTCTGATCTGACGGTGGAGAGGGAGCCACGTGGATGATCGGACGGCTATAGAATGGGCTCGCCTCTCCTCTGCGACGGACGCTCCAGATGAGGTCCGATCTCAAATCTGACGGCTGTTATCCCCTCGCCAATGGACGGTCGTGATCAAAACTGGGCGAGGGGGCTAGATGGACGGCTGAGGAATCTCCTCCAAGAGCAGGTGGCCGGCGAACTTCATCGGCCCGATACTCGCGCTGGATGCCTCCTCCGTTGTTGCTAAGGTGCGGAATGGATCCGCCTTGACGTCCCGCAGCTGATGCGCCTCTCCGATGAGGCTGGCGACCACCAGAGTGGCCCAGCGACGACGGTGGCCTGGAGCTCCTGTGCTCGAATGCTTTGACCCTCAGATGGGCCTCTTCGGACCTGGAAAATACCACAGGAAGACTCCTTGGTCGAGGGCAAACTGCCTCGACCCTGTGAGGGGTGAAATGGGTGGCTGGCGCGTCGGGGCGGATGACCTCCGGCGAAGCAACGGTGAGGGAGGTCGGGGTCCCTGCTCCAGGGCGAGACAAGGGGTGTGAGTGGGTGCAGAAGGTGCGGAGAGGGCTCGTGATGATGAAGGTCGAGTCCGATGATCGAGAGGGTGACTGAGATGGTAGGAATCGACGAGCGACGGTGAATGATGGATTTGGGCGTAATTGGAAATTCAAGAAATATGGAAAGAAGCAAGCTTACCTAGTGTGTGAGTTCAACTGGGGATGAGCTCCTGGAGCTCTTGGTCTTCACCTCGAGGGACGTCGATGGCCCGAGGCTCAGGAGCAGCTTTGGGCGGTGCACGGCGGCGATAAGCTGCCGGATCAGTGACGCGGTGCTCCTCCGCCTCTCTGCAACACTCCGACGGCTAGCTGTCACTCTAGGGTATCGGGTGGAGGTCCTGGGTGGAAAGGGTGACGCCAAAGATGAGTGGAATTGTGCGGCGGAGCTGGGGTTAAATACGACTAGGGGTCCGAGAAGATGGGAGTCGGGCAGGTGATTCGGAGCTCGAACCCCGATGCAATCCTCCGGGTGTGGATCAAGGAAGTATCAGGCACAATTAGGACCCGGGGTTTGCGCAAATGGCGGGCGGATCAAGTGGGCAGAAATAGAAGAAATCGGGTCGGGCGAGCATGATCCGGCTCTGGTGGTCCTGGGGGGAGAGTTGACCGGGGGTCAACATCCCCCGTGGACCAATCAGAGCCCGCCAATTATTTAAGTTTTGGAAATTAAATAATAAATAGTAAATGGGCAAATTTGGAAAAAGTTAAAACATGAAAAATGTTTATTTTTTTTAAACTATTTTTTTCTGATTTTTATTTTTTTGAAATAAAAACAAGGTATTTACAATATAGTATTATTATATATAGGTATATACACTATGCACTTTTGATTTATGATTTTTAATTATTTATTTTGTACGTTTTATTCTAATTTTATATTTTATTTATTTATATAATGAAATTTGGAACAAAAGTGTATTTTTATTTTATTTTTATTATTTATTTACAAGGGTTAAATAAATAGTTTTATTTATGTACATACATGGTATATATACAATGTTGGGTTTGGTTTTATTTTTATTTCTTTTTATTTTATTTTTATTTTTATGGTTTTTATTTTATTTATTTACACCATGAAGTATAGAGTATGTACATAGTTTTTATGGATTTTTATTTATTTATTTATAGCGAGAAATAAATAGATAAGTGGTTTCTATATACATGGCTTATGTACAAGGGTGAAGGGATTTTTAATTTCTTTTTAATTTTTTCATTTTTTTAATTTAATGTTTACAAATATATACATATAAATACACATCCATTTTTATTTTGAATAAGAGGAAAGCAATTTTTATTTTATTTACAGGTCTATGTACAAGTATGTGCTTCCTTATCTCTCTCTACTTGGGTTTTTATGCGGTCAGGTACATGCTGGGCCCTCCCTTGGGATTAGGCCGCTCAATATTTATTCTATATATCTCCCTTTTTTTCTTTTATTTCTTTATTATTTTATTTATGCACAAAACATGCTAATAATGCATATTTAAACATTGCATGCTGAATGATAATTATTACTAATTACAGATATCTACATGTGTTTTGCATAGGTTTTGTAGCGAAAATAAAGGAATAAAGAGTGATGAATGGGTATTCATCATCCACGTAGACCAACCAGGTTCCACTTCTAGTTGTCCTCGGTCAACTCTCTGATCGAGGCCCTAGGCTCTGTCAGAACGGCTTTTGACCCCTTTTCTCGATTTTTTACACGCCGATTATTTCACCAATTGGCATGGATTCCTTCTGTGCTTTCCTTCCTCGTTCTGTCCTCAATTACACGTGTGTGATTTTTTGGGACAAGGAGCATGGATTCAGTCAATCTCCCTCGATCTTGGACTCCATTTGTTCGCTTGTACAAAACCACACCTCATTCTTACTCGCCAATTTGAACCCCCTTTGGCCCGTTGTTGGACTGATTCCATGACCTCCGGCAAGCCTCCGCCGTCGTGAAGTGCATCTCCTGGCCTTGCGCCAGTTGAGGTTAGTTTCTTTAGTTCTTTAGATAGTTGTATCCCTTACTCTGCCTTTAATTTCACTTTTTATTGCGTGATTTAGTGTAACTTAGCCTCGTCATAGTTTGTCGGAGGCGAACTCTTTTCACAGTGCCTCCACCCATCCTACGACCCGATACCACCTCTAGAACCTTTCCATTCGCTTCTCTACGCCTCACCCCACTCCAGCTCAACGGATCCTCACAGGATAGAGTCTTAGGTGCTCCAACTCCTCCACCACGCTGGAGCACCTATGTATCGACTCCCCCACACTCCCATTTCCTCTTTTGACGGGTCGAGGCATTTTATCCTCGACCCCTTTTGCTTCCTGTGCAGTTTGGACCCCAACGATCTAGTTGAAGGCTATTTTGATCCCCGCCGGATGTACCTGGAACCTCTAGGTTCTCTCGACCTCGCAGGCGGGCTCCGATGGTCATCGATCCAATTTTGAGCTTTCAGCAGAAAGTCAAAGCCTCCGGTAATATTTTTGGACCATTAGCGACGAAGTAGGAGTTCTGAACTTACATATACGGTCGATCAAAGTTTGCCCTATGATGAATGGGATATTGTCGAAGTCTTGTCAATCCACAAGGCGGATCGACAGTCGTCGAAGCGACTTCAGACGAAATCCCAATTAGTCAACAATTAACCCACTATAATAATTAAGCAGTGAAGAGCAAAATGGATGTGGAGCTAAACTTTATTATAACTCTACAAAAAAGATGTGTATAAGTGTAAGTCTATATAGAGGTCGAACTCAGGGAGCAAAATTGATAGATCGAGCAATGAAGTGCACATATGGTAGTGTGATCTCCATATTTTTTATGTATTTTTGTGATTTTTTAATTTTATATTTTTATCTTTTTTATTTTTTATTTTATTTTTTATTTTATAATTTTATTTTATTTTTTTCTTTTTATATTTATTCTGATTTTGTATTTATTTTCTTTTAATTACCTAATATAAGAATATATAAGATTATATATACATTATAGGATAATATAGATATAAATATCACTAAAAATAAATAAAAAATACATAATTAAATATTTTTGGATTTTAAACAATTTTTACTATTTTTGTGATGTTTGTGAATTGTGCTAATTTCTATATACTTTTAAAGTAAAAAATATCCCAAATCATACAAACTCATATGGAGTCTACTACTACACCTAGTTGAAGTCTTATAAGTCCTCAACCAATAGAGTGATCTTCCTGGGCTGTAAGGTTCAATATCACACCCCAAAAAAGAACTTATAAGCGCAGACAAACAATATATGAACTAAGGTCTAAGGAAACGGCTTCCATCTCCCAAAATCCGTGAAAGTCGGACCTGGAGACTTAGGGTGGAAGTCCAGGGTTTGGGCTCTAACCATAGGGATCCATCCTTACCCACTCTATCTGGGGGTAAGTACCTACATACAATGAGGGTTTACAACCCGTAATACAAGATTGATTATATTACAAATTATTTGATGTCATGTGCACAATTCAGTCCCAATTTTAAGAATTGGTTATCACTTGAATTATGTGACCACAAAATAATCGCCTAACGTACATATAACCCCTTTTTCTTTATACTTAGGTTGGCAAAACTAAGGGAGAAGATGGAAAACGGAATGCAGCCGGAAAT
The DNA here is from genome assembly GCA_037367405.1 of Ottelia alismoides. Classification (NCBI taxonomy): domain Eukaryota; kingdom Viridiplantae; phylum Streptophyta; class Magnoliopsida; order Alismatales; family Hydrocharitaceae; genus Ottelia; species Ottelia alismoides. The sequence continues at coordinate 90,190 of JAZKJV010009326.1, read as the reverse complement.
CAATGATGTATGCAGTCGTTTTGGAATATTTATAGTGATTCCAACACTCTCCATGTTGATGCAAGATTGAATTATAAAATTTTTACTCCATATGATGCAAGTCGAAAAAATCCACACCTAGTAGGAGTTCTATTAGAGATGAAGAATATCAATTAATTTGACTTGATAGATGTCTCAGTGAATCTCCTAGAATTTAGTGATCTTATGAGACAAAATTGTGTGTCCTAAGTTAAGATAAAGATTAAACAAAAATGATCTAATATATCTCTATTAGATTCGCGATGCCTTGACCCAAATCGCCACTTAAGTCACGAATCACTCTCGACACAACCACACAATTAAAGAAAATAAATATGGAAATTAATTATCATAATAATTATTCACAAATTACAAGAAAAAAATACTATTTAATTAGACTAAAATTTTACCTAGGATAATTGTTCTGTAGTCTTCGCACCTGAAGCTCCAAGCTTCTTGCCTCCGCGGTCCTCCGGGCTTCGTCGACTTCGCGGTCCCTACCACAAAACAATGAGAGTGTCAAAAAATTATCAAAAGAAATTAAGTGAATTAAATAATAATCAAGACAAAACAATAAAAATAATACAAAACAAACTTAACCTAAAAAGCTATAGCAATAAAAAATAAATAATTAAATCTAAATAAAATCAAATAATGTGATGCATCCCTAACAACGAAGTCATCTGATGAACTGTCAATCGGCTAATATAACATGCACTCATTGTAGCACGTGTCAATGAACAATCAACACAACCGAGAGAATATCTCTGTGAAGAGTTCTCACTTAAATTTATATCTGGGCAAGTCCAAGGTCGAACACAATGACACAGACAATTATTCAATTAAATTTAGAAGTCAATTATCTACTTAAGCAATTTATAGGCTCTCTAGGTCAAGAAAGATGCAAAGGAGTCAATACATGTAATTTTTTTAAATATTTTTATGCATTTAACTTATATGATAAATAATGATGCAATGCAATCGCAGAGTAAATGCACAGTTAACAAATATTCTTCTGATTAAATGAATTATTTACTTGTGGTAACAATCAATAAAATATTGAACAATCAATGTAGTAAAGAAAGTAATTCAACCTCAATACAATTTAATTGTGAATTATTACAAGGGTTGAAGAAAGTAATTCAACATCATTAAATTTGGATATAAGGTTCACAAGTTATTGAAGAATAAGATAGGGACATACATGCAATAAAACATAAATTGTTTATGTACAAATAAAGTCTAAATTGAACTAAAATGCAATTACATAAAGCCACTTGGGTAGAAATGAAACTTTTCCAAGCAGGACTTATCTACAAATTAGAAGAATCCTTGGGTTTGGTCTGCAAAATCTCCACCCTCACATGTGGGTGCGTGACGGTCTAGGCTTGGGTAGCTTCTAGACTTGGGCCATGTGTTAATATCTTGTGCTTCATAGTAGGATAGGACTCTCCAAGGCTACGGTTTGAACCTGTGCTTCATATGGCCAGCTTGGATGTAATCATAGCCTTTGGATCTGATTGGGGGATCATATCGAATGGTAACTGTGCCTCCAGTTCATCCCTCTCCTATGCTGGCGGTAGATCTTGATTGGTGCTCCGGCAAAGGCATGAGATCTCCTCCTTGCACTGATGAAGTGTCTAATGATCCAAGAACCTCGATGATGATCTCGCAAAGGCCTTGACGGTGCGGTGGAAGTCCGACTGTGGCTGGATGAGCGAGGTGGTAGTTTGAAGTTGGAGGTATCGACTAAGATCGGAGAAGGGTTGTAAATTCCGGCCAATCAACTCAAATTGGGTACCTGCAAGCTTGAGCGAATAGGCAAAGTATAAAGGATTCTATTGGGATACTGATGAGATGAGCGGAGGGTTCTTAAGGATGAAGGATTCAAACCCTAAGTTGTGTTCTTCTTCCTTGCAAGAAGAAGAAAGGATCGATGTGAACACAAGCGTGGACAAATGAAGAGGCTAAACTCGAGTATACGTGTGGATAATGGAGTCAATGTGAAGGTCTTCTTGATCTTAGAAGCGTGAAAGAATGTGTGAGCGGTTTCAGACATATTGGAGAGCAACTAAAAAGAAATAAGCTCACAATCTTACCTGGAAGATGAAGATGATGGACTGGGATGAAAAAAGAGTGATGGAAAAAGCCATAGATTGGAGAAACTGACTCTTTGGTCTTCGCTTATTGAACCTGAGGCAACATGACCAAAGTTCAAACAAATGAGAAGCTATTTCTCAACGGAGAAGATGAGGATCTCGTCGGAGGAAAATTCTCCTTCTGCGCTATCAACCGCACCCAATCACTGTCACTGATCATCAGCTAATGCTCGGAGGTTTCTTCCAAGAGTGGCGGATGCGTTTGTTGGTAGGCGGAGAGAGGAGTTTTGAATGATGGAGGTTGTCGGGAGTTATACTCAAGCTGCGATTTCAACCACCACCAATTAGAGAAAGGGTAGATTTGAAGGGTGTTAGGTGGTTGGTGTGGATGTGAGGTAAGTATAAGGTGTTGGAGGAGGAAGATAATCGGGAGGTAATCATAGGAAGTTGGGAAAATGGTTGGAAGTTGGACGGTCGGAAGGGTCGCAACCTTTGGAAAGTGTAACTAGAGGTTGAAGATAACCTCAGGTCGTTGGATCCTGAAACCCAACGACCCATGGTTGGGTGCGTAGGGAGAGGGTGGGTCCATCTGATCAAATGATCAGACGATCAGGAGAGAAGGCGGATGCCTCAAAGGGAACATGCCACGTGGTGCAATCTGAAGGTGCTACGTGGCCCAATCAGAATTAAGAGAATTAGGAAAAATGGTGTAAACTCAAGAATAAATAATTATCAAAATTAGAAAAAGTGATGAACATGAAAGTTATGCTCGATGAGATCTACAATTTTCATGTAGAACTTAAAGAGAGAAAAAGTCATCTATATACATAAAATAATTTTCTAAGCAATTTAAAGTATTAAATTAATTATTTTCATTTCTTTTCTTATTTTTTGGATTTTCATTTTATAAATTATGCTAAATTAATAATATGCAATATTATACTAATATTTAGTGGATTTTAAATCATAATAAACACATAAAATAATAGCACAATAATATGAATATTAATTCACAATAATTATAGAAATTTATTTACGACACATAGTTAATTAGTGATATTATTAGTGAATTTTATTGGTTTTCTTAAGCTAGAGAGATAATATAGAGAAATAATTTAGATGAATCTGAAATTCATCACTTTATCACCCGGATTACGCCTGGATCAGAGCATTGAGGTTCCTCCTCCACCGATCGTTGGAGCCTCTTCATCTCATCCATTTCCACGCGTAACAGCTTCATTACATGGTCAAGGATCTTCACTTCGAGCCGAGTATCATTTTTGTGCATGTTCCAGTGCCTAGCAACACCTGGAGCAAGATATTGAATCCTAACTTCAAAGCTCCAGGTGTTCAAAGCTCTAGGGTCCCTCTGATGGACCTCAGAACCCTTTGAGCCATCCTGCAAGCACGACGAGGTCCCAGGAGTAGCCCGGAATCGTCTATCTAAGCTCTCCGCCCTTCATGTTCTTCAGTGTTCTTAGAGGTGTCTTTGGAACCATCCAATCAAGCGGTGCTTCCATTTCTAATCATAGTCGTCGGATCCACAATAAAACGAAGCATCCTAGGGTTACACGATCTTCCACGTGGCGCAAAGAGAAGTGCCTGATCCAAGCATTAGTGGGTAAATATCTCAGGATCCCTTGCCTCTTTTTGTATTTATTAAAAGGTCCTCTAAATATTAAAGCATATTCCGTATTTGTGTAAAATTTGCAACGAACTATTTGAACTTATCGTGTATTGCGTAGAGGGTCATGCCAACTCTCCTCACGTGGCGGGCCATGTGAGGCAGGCATTTTGCCGTCGTACCCTTTTAGCGTCTTGTATTTCATTTTAGTACTAAAACTTGTACTATTAGTTTAAACTTTTTAGGTTTTTTGCACGGAGCACATTGTAATATACTTTTATTGCATAAATGCCCCTACCAGCATTACAAATTATTTAGTTGCATTTCCATTTTTCTAATATAGCTCATGTGTCTCATTTAATTTGGGAAAATTATTCTAAATTCTTCATTAGTTTTTTGTTCACGCCATATTTTTATTTTAGCATATTATTCCACTTTCCTAATTATTGAAAATAGAATAGGAGATATTTATTCCTTATTTAGATATAAAAATACAAAAAAAATATAATACCTATTCTAAAATTAAAAAAAAAATAATGTATGATACTATATATTATAACTCCAGACCAAATATCAGAAAAAATATAAAAGAAAATAATCAGAATACCCTAAAAAGCCTATATAATTAGGAAAATTCTTTTAAAATCTAAAAATAATTTTTTTCTATTATATATATATTTATATATATTTTATACTATATACGAAAAACAGTTTTCGGAAATTTCGGACTATATATGTATTTTAAAACCCAAAACATTCCGACATGTTATTATAGCTACTGTTTTGATATATTTCTGACTTTAAAAATACATAAAATTAATAAAAAAATTACAAAAATTTCATAAAAATAGAGAAATTAGAAAAAAAACACAAAAAATGCTTTATTTTATATATTTTGAGTATATATAACCTTATTTTACTTAGGTATTTTTACCCGGTAGACCCTATAATCTTTGTCAATTACCTCTACGACCTTTGAAACATCGTAATTCCCCACTCACCCCCGTAAACTTGTTAACCTTTACTCTACATACCCTTTGGTTAACCCTCATCCGTTTAGCCATTAAATTAACCAGATTCTGTTATCTTCTTGTACATTATACCCATTTTATCTATCAAATTTACTATATGTGTCACTCCCTTCCCCTCCTTGAAGCCCCAGCCTCCCTTGCTTAAAGCATCCCCCGGACGCTCCCCCGGCTCCCTGCTCGAAGACCCCCCTACCCCAGCATGCCGCCTGCGCCACTTCATCCCTAGCACCCCCGCCCATCCACCTCCCTTGCCCCCCCCCCCCCCCCCCCCGACGCGCTCCCCTGGCTCCGTGGTCGAAGACCCACCTACCCCCAACACCCCCCGCCCTCCACCTCCCCTACGAAGCCCCCACCCCTCACACGCGGCTCCCTTGCGCCCCCTCCCACCCGCGGCTCCCCTGCGAAGCCCCCCGGTCGAAGACCCACCTACCCCAGCACCCCCCACCCCTCCAACTCCCCTGCGAAGCCCCCTCCCACCCGCGGCTCCCCTGCGACCCCCCTCCCACCCGCAGCTCCCTTGCGAAGCCCACCCCCCTACCCCCCGTACGCGCGCTCCCCCGGCTCCCTGGTCGAAGGCCCGCCTACCCCAGCACCCCCGCCCCTCCACCTCCCCTGCGAAGCCCCCTCCCACCTACAGCTCCCCTGCGACCCACCTCCCACCCGTGGCTTCCCTGCGAAGCCCCCCCCCCCCCCCCCCCCGCAGCGCCAGTTGAAGCCCCTCCGCCTCCCCCAACGTGCCTCCCCATCTCCTCCCGCCGTTGGAAGGCCCCTCCCCCATCTCCCCCGCGAAGCTCTACCTCGTCCAGGTGGAACGCCGGCCATGTCAGGTCGAGACTCGTGGGAGGGGAAGCTGTAAGAGGAGGGAGGAACTTTCTTCTCTTGCTTAATTCTAGCCGTCCGATCGTGGATTGATTAGATTAACTCGTTTTTAACCCAAGGAAATTAACTCTAGATGTGTCAATTTAACAGTAGGGTTCATGGGGTAAGACAGAGTAAGTTTACAGGGTCGAGGGAGGAATATCGATGTTTCAAAGGTCGTAGAGGTCATTGGCAAAGATTATAAGGTCTGCCGGGTAAAAATCCCAGATAAATATAAAATCCTATATAGACTACATATACATATTATAGTTATATATTTATTATCAGTAGTACTATTATTTATAAATATTTAATATATATTTATAACCTTTAAAAAATAAAAAAAGATTGTATCTATAGGGAATTTATCCAGAGAGCATTGTGCCCATTTGAGTTCAAATGAGCCCTTGTTTTCATCCTTCAGATCATGATCTAATGATCCTATTTTATCTCATCCATTCCCATTTTTAGCGTCAATCCTTACCATAACAAACTCCTCCCGCATTCTCCTCGTGACTGATTTCCTTTTTTGATTCGCAATTAAGTCTCTCCGACGTTGCATTGTATTTATTTTGAAATTTCCAAAATCATCTATGGATTCGTCTTCCTGCGAAATCTCAAGATATCCAGCGACGAAAGAAGATCGTCTTCAAGTCCTCGATTTGTAAGTTTTTTCGTTGTTTATTAGACATTTATTTATTATTTTTTGTAGAATTTGATCGTTTGTTTTTTAGTTCTCATTTTCAATTTCAAAAGCGATGGATCATTGGTGAATGGAAACTGATCATGATTCCAAAGAAGCAATGATAAACGATGCTTCGTGGATGGATTTGAATCATGAAAAGATCGTATCAAAAGGAGCGAAGATGGATGTCTCACAATTGGATTTAGATAGCGAAATCATTATTTCAGAAAAATTATACCAAGTTGCTGATGACATTTGCATATGTTACTGATAATATATCATGTATTACTTTCTATTTTATCACTCTTACTGATTAAAATCCATTCATAGTTACTTATGTATCTTAAGAAAATACAATTTCTATCTATCAAATACAAGTTAAGTAATTTATACGTAGCTATCAGTAACACTTGACATATTGTAAGTAATTAAATAGACTTACATCAGTAATTTATACGTAGCTATCAGTAACACTTGACGTATTGCAAGTAACTAAATAGACTTACATCAGTAATTTATACGTAGCTATCAGTAACACTTGACGTATTGCAAGTAACTAAATAGACTACATCAGTAATTTATACGTAGCTATCAGTAACACTTGACGTATTGCAAGTAACTAAATAGATTACATCAGTAATTTATACGTAGCTATCAGTAACACTTGATGTATTGCAAGTAATTAAATAGATTACATCAGTAATTTATACGTAGCTATCAGTAACACTTGACATATTACAAGTAACTAAATAGACTACATCAGTAATTTATTCGTAGCTATCAGTAACAATTGACGTATTGCAAGTAACTAAATAGACTACATCAGTAATTTATGCGTAGCTATCAGTAACATTTGACGTATTGCAAGTAACTAAATAGACTACATCAGTAAAGAAGGCGGAGATGGACATTAGTAACAATCAAAATGAGTACAGTAAAATGGATAATTGTAATCAGTACTTCTTGTATGGACATTAGTAATTTACATACTTAATTACTGATCTCACAATAATAATTACTTGAGAACTGAATATGTATTACTTGAGTAACATGAATGAATTACTGATCTCAGTACAATGTAATATTACAGATGTAAATTACTGACCACTGTTTCAATATTACTGATCTCGCAACACATAATTACTTACATACAATATATACATTACTGATCAAATATACAATGACTATTTATTCGAAAACGAAATTAAGGATTTGAATTTATCTTTCCAAAACCGTCTTCCTTTTTTTAAGGATTCGGTATAATTGGAAATAGAAAAGGCTCAAACATATTAATATCCTTCCAAAATCGTGTCCTTCGAAATAGGAAACCATTGAAATGAAAATACACGTGGAGAACACACGTTTGGTGCTAAAAAAACTCAAATGGGCACAGTGCTCTCTGGATATGCCCTCGTATCTATATATATTGATATATTTATTATATATATTATATGTATTATCTATATTATTTCTATATATTAATATATATATATATATATTATATCTTTAAAAAGAAAAAGAAACTAAAAATTTGCAAAATTTAAAATTAAAATATATGTTAAAAAATTAAAAACATAAAAATGTAAAACATTAAATATATAAATATATATATAATTTAATTAAAACCCGCAAAAAAATCAAAAAGCCAAAAAGTACAAAAATAATTTGTTGGTTATTTTGATTAATTGACAATAATTATACCATATCCTTATTTCTCTTTGTGGTTCGACACTCTACATATTATACACTGTACATATATATTTGTCAAGTTAAAATAAAAAATAAATTTTAACTCACACATTTGCATTGAATTATTATAACATTGTGGGTTGATTGTCGAAAATTGTAGACCGATCTAAGATCGGGGTATTACAGATAATCTCAGAACAGATTCCCTCTAATAGTAGAAATGGCTATCCAAGAGGTCGAGCCACCCCTACTATAGAGTTATGAGGAACTGGCTACCCAATAGGTGAAACTGATATTGTTACTGAAAATAGGCCATGAACCATTACACAACGAGGACGTTATTAATATAAGTTGTGGTGATTGTAGCACCCCAAACATAATACAACATCTAGTAATCACAAAGTATGGTAGTAACTTACAAGTAGTGAGGGTTGTTAGAGACAACTTGGGCTTAAGCATTTTGTGCTATGGTCAAGAGCTTTAGTTGGGCCCAAAGCCCAACAAGTTGCTTGGGTCAGTTGTCCTCGATAACAGACCATGTCTAGGACCCAAGTCGTTATATTGACACCTTACCTTGTGAGAGTATGTCATGCACACTACCACCCATATATTTTTTTTGAAAAACTGATTGTTACATATCACCTATGGAAATGGTGGAAAGAAAGGAAAAACTCTTCTTTAAACTCAACTTTTCATTCCCCTCTCCCTTCGATTTCCTATCTTTTATAAAGAGAGGGGAGGCTTTTAGATATAGAGGGGAAAAAGGCTTCAAAATCCATTTCTTCTCATACTTTAAATGGTTCGAGCTGGGGTGCGGCCCGTGTGGGTCTGGTTGGAAGGTCAGATAAGGTGGTAGGGTCGAATTGGCGAGTTGGTTAAGGTGCATTGCGAGGGGGATCAGCCGGAAGAGGTGCATCCTAAATGGGTTTTTTTAATCATTTTGGTTAGCAATTCTTTTATTGACCATCCATTTAGTTAATATATTGACCATCTCGGTTGAATTTTGACACTTATCGAAATTGATATTTTGCCGAATTTCGTCGAAATTAGAGGTCGTGGTCTGATTGCTAAACCTTGTGAACTTGACGTTTATTCCAATTATGTTTGAGATATTTATTTTTTAATTCACCTCGTTGATGACATGCATATGACATCAATTGTACTTTTTTAATTTTATTTTTAATTATTTTTTCACATTAAAAATATCAGATCTTTTATTTATGTTAAAAATACAAACATCTAGAAATCTCCTCTCTTAAAGTCATCCACCGATCTAAATCTCAATTCATAAATTTCTATTATCTCGATTCCAAGTAACGATATCAATCACAAGTAATTTCGAAGTGAAGATGGACAAGGAGATTGCAAGTCCATGGATAAGATCCGTCAACCCATGGTCATTGTCCGGGTTGGAGCGACGGTGAAATGGATCGACCCGTGGGTATCCATGGATCATAGGGTCGGAGCTCCATATATCCTGGATCAAACATGGTCGGGTACCCGATCCAAAATAGTTTGCTGGATACTCATGGGTTTAGGGTCGATCCATACGGATCAGATCGGATACCCATCTAACCTGTAACCCATGCACAACCCTAAGTCCCAGTGTGGCTGATCATCCTTTCGGACCATCTGCTGATCATCGCCTTAGTAAATCACTACCAACACCTCCTCGAGGTGTTTGCAAGTTGATATTTTCGGGAACTCAAGAAAGAACTTGTCACTAGTTGATCTTTTATTGTGATATTTGTTGAAGAATTGTCTTGGTGGGCTATGTTTAGTACCACATCTTGGAGTGGTGACTTTTGGTTACATTGGTGGGGCTATGTAAAGAGCCACACACCCATTGTAACCTTTGAGAAAGTTAATGCAAAATCAGCCCTTTGGGGCGGTTCTCCCGTGGTTTCATCCCGCTCCTCACGGAGTAGGGTTCCACGTAAAATCAAAGTGTTTCATTTGTTTTGTTCTTGCTTTGATTCGCTTCCGCATTTCATATTTCAACATGGTATTAGAGCAAGTTGATCTGGGGATCGTGTTTTTATTTTGATATTTTCTGGAGATACTTTTGTTATTGGAGATTCAATTTTATTTCTTTTGAGTCAAGGTTGGATTGTGTATTCCCTCATATTTTCTGAAGATCCTTTTTATTCTTGGCTTCTATTGTTGCTCTTGTCGAGCATGCCATCTCCATTAGCCTTTGAGGGGAGCACGCGATCTTCTTGTCAGAAGGTTGCAGATCACGGCGTTCCCCTAGGCGCGTTGCTCCAGCCCGCCGCTCCAACCCTTTGTGTGCTGGTCTCCATCCTATGCGCAGGCCCTGCCTGCTCTGCTCTGCCCTTGGCGTGGAGCCCCGCCTGATCCTTGGTGTCCACTCAGCTCTTGCACGCCCTTGGTGTCCGTTGTGCTCAGCCCTTGCCCGGAGGCACCTGCGCGCGCCTGATCTTCTTGCGCGCGGTGCCCCCTGCGCCTCCGGTCTCTTGCAGCCCCCCTGTGCGGCTACCCCACGCGAAGCTTCTGTGCGGTTCCCTCCTGCCGCTAGCTGTGCGCAACACCCCAGGCGCCCTTCTGCGCGTGCGCTCCCTGCACGCAACCCCTCTCCTTCCTGATGACGGCGACCCCCAGCTTCACTTCCCATCGCTGGCGGCGTGAATGTGAATGGGTTCCCACTATGGGAACCCTAAAAAAGGCCCGATGGTTCTGTCTGTATAAAAAATATATATTTTTTTTGAAAATAGGGAGTAGGCGACTGCCGTATGTTAAAAAAACAAGAAGAAAGGAGCATTGAAAAAAGGTGGCCCTGATTTTAAAAAAAAAAGTGAAAAAGAGAGGATGTTAAAAAAATACAAAAAAAGGTGAGATTGTGAGGGGTTGTGGTTAAAAAAATTGTGAAAAAAAATGAGATTAAAAAAAAAGAGAGATGAAAGTTTGAGGGGCCATGGTGGAAAAAAAATGTGAAAAAAAAGAGAGATGAATGTTTGTGAAAAAAATACAGTCCAAAAAAATGTGTTGGGACTGTAGAAAAAAATTATTGTTGATCCTTCATTGTTCTCCCAACTTGGTTGTTTACGACAAGGTTGGGAGAAAGGGGGAGTGATGGGTAGAGCATTCCATGCTCTACCATTGTTGGGTAGTGGAGTCTTCCCTGCCATTGTTTGAAGTGTTGGGTAGAGGTTTCTGAGCCCTACCATTGTTTGAGGTGCTCTATTTGAGTACCTATATTTTGTGGAGTTCTCCAGAGGGAGACTCATTGTTTGAGGTGCTCTATTTGAGTACCTATGTTTTGTGGAGTTCTCCAGTGGGAGACTCATTGTTGGCTCCATCCTCTAGCAGTCGTGAACTCCATTATGTATGGATATTCCCACGGCATGTGTTTCATGGCCGTGAACTCCACTATGTATGGACACTCCCACAACGTTCTTGTTGGTCATTTGGAGTGATAGAGCAGTCTTCAGTGAAGACACGTTGCGGGCCAGAATACTCCATGATGAAGATTCAATTGCTGATCAGATATCTCTGCAGATCATTATTCACACTCACGTCTCTAGTCCCTCCTCACCAACATGACATGAAAGCATCGTCTTCGGCAGCAATCGGCAGCGTGCGTTGAGTTGACATTGTATGTTTGTCATGTATTTTGTATGTGAGTGGGTGCATTTTTTTGTTTATTCAAGCTAAGCATGCACTTAGCATTGCATGCTTAGCTTGAGGGGGAGTGTTGAAGAATTGTCTTGGTGGGCTATGTTTAGTACCACATCTTGGAGTGGTGACTTTTGGTTACATTGGTGGGGCTATATAAAGAGCCCCACACCCATTGTAACCTTTGAGAAAGTTAATGCAAAATCAGCCCTTTGGGACGGTTCTCCCGTGGTTTCATCCCGCTCCTCACGGAGTAGGGTTCCACGTAAAATCAAAGTATTTCATTTGTTTTGTTCTTGCTTTGATTCGCTTCCGCATTTCATATTTCAACAATATCTAAACATATGTATGCACGATTAGTTGTGAATCCGAGTTGCCGTGAGATATAATTAAGTTTTACATGGATGATTTGGACCTATATTAATTGTTCGTAAATAGTTGACTGATAGTGGTTTGTGGTGAATATTCCACTGGAATTAAAGACATGTTATTATATTGTTTGTTTATTTTTTTGCAACCATACTCTTGTTGATAATGTAATCATGGAACTCTCAGTATAGAGTTTATGGATTCTTATGAGAATCATTTTCGTTTGTTCACTTATATGCATTACTCGGTAATGGTTTGATCATGCAAATTTAAATTGCATGCTTTAGTTGATCATCGCGATCAGTTCTGTTACATAAATCCCTGAATTTCAAATTGGGAGTCCTGCGATACGATTTTTTTTTGAAACAAGGCGAAAAACCACAGAAGATGAAAATGGTCATATCATGTCTGACTTTCATTTGATGGATATGATTAATTATCACTTTCTTTATCTTTTACTATGGATATGTTTGGTTACTGGGATGGGGTGAGTTGGTGTAACTTCCAGTGAATAGTAGCTGTTTGGATAGTTATGAGGCTTGGAATAAGGAATGTGATGTGATATCACATTGATTTGTGATGAAATCCAACAAAGGAATGCAGGAAGGTAAACCGAGTTATCAAGATAACCTCGAAACCAAACGAACCCAATATCTAGGGTATCAAACTAAGAGTCCAGAAGTGCTTTTACTTCCAAAAACTTTTTGTGCCAATGCCTGATGCGGATGCGTTAACAACACTTTTTCCTCTATTAAAGCTTGCGAACACCATCAGGGAGCAGATCCTCTGCTGTCCCGCAGAGTCTGCTGAACTCACCTGAGCCGCTCGATCATAATCGAACGGCTTGAATGAATTTTTACGGTAGGGCCCACAAAAAAGTGAGAATTTTTGCGAACCGCTCGATCAAGATCGAGTGGCTCCGGTGATCCACAAAACTGCAGCAGGCTGTGCGGGACAGCAGAGGATCCTCTCTAACACCATCAAACTCGTCGTAAAAAAAATAAAAACCCTGAGCGAGATGATTTTAAGATTGAATCCATAATAAAATTTTAGCCTCTTCTTAAATCAAACTTCATGCGATTAATCAATGGCCATCAGGACCCCTAACTTTCATGGTCTGAATCTCCGCCATTTGAGCAACGTGATCATTGCATTAATTTAAAAGACGGGAGATCCTATGAACTCTACGAATTGATCCATCGGTCTAATTAATTCGAATTAGGATTATCTCCAATATGAAAGCACTTATTGGAGATAAATGGTAATGCCTCTAACTAAAATCAAGCCAAAGTGCTTTGGGATAAAATTTTATGCTGCGTGTCAATGATGAATGGGAAATCATTGACAGAGAAGACTTATTAACGATTCCATGCTCTCCAAAGTAGTTTATAAATTGTACCAAATACAAAAAAAATCACGGATTTACAAGATCGAAAATAGTGTGCGTTCTTTTAGGGTGTGTTCGGTTTGGAATAAGCATTATCTTTCTTAGGTTGGAATGATAAGAATAAGGTGGAATAAAGATAGGTAAATACTATTCTCCGTTTGCTTGGTACATGAAGCATAAGGAATAAGAGTTATAAGTTGGTTGATAATGAGGAATAAGAGAAGAGGAAAAGGGGAAAAAAGTGAGTGCTTTGCTGAATCGATTTACTGTCTATTGATGGGGGGTGAGGGAGATAGGATTAACTCCCCATCTTGTACAGAGAGGACAGCTTCTTCTCTGAACAAAAATGTTTATTCTCTACTTGTTAATGGTGGTGTAGTTTCTTCATTCCACCCAAAGATCTGGATGTCAGCCTCTGAGTCAGGAGTTTCTTATTTCATGTGGTTTTTGTTGCACAGGAATTTATCACACAAGATCCGCTTTACATATTTCATTCGCAGAAGTCTTTAGTCGTCGCCTCTTATGCGAGGAAACAATACTAAGGCCCTGTTTGGTTGGATTATAGGCCATGGAATAAGGGGTCAATTCTCCTCCCGACACGGTTCCTAGTGGTACGACTATTCTCCATTATTCCATCTTATTTCACTCTTATTCCTATCTTTATCCCCCATTACCTTCCTTTATTTCACCTTATTCTCCTTATTCTTATCCTCCAGCTGAACGGAGAATAAACCCTTATTCTCTTATTCTCCATCTTTATTCCTGCTTATTCTCCTACCGAACGGGCTCTAAGAGTGGTATGCACTTGTTTGAAGATTGATTGTATTCAAAATGGATCCCGTGCACGTGTTCATTTCACTAGGATCGATTCTTTTTCGTGCTTTAATTAGTCCAAATGGTGAATATTAATGGCAGCTTCGAGCAAGAAGGCCTTGGTGGTTGATAGAAAGCGTGATGAACATATCCTTTGGGGCATCAACTTCTCAATTGAAAGAATTTCACGTGAGTAAAACTTCCTTTGGTTGGCTCGTGCTGGACGAAGAGCGGGCGGAGGCAAAGCATGCGGCGGAGGAAGTGGGAGGAGGCTGGAGGAGGAAGGAAGAGGAGGTGATCGGCGGAGGAAGGGGGAGGGGTTGGAGGAGGAAGGGGGAGTGGGAGGGTTTTTTTCTTTTTGGTTAATTTAGGAAGTTGGATGGATGATAGGTTAGATTAGCTGAATAGTCCGATTGAATTAATGGACTAAATTATCAGAGGGTAGAGGTGTAGACAGAGCACTTATTCGAAGTTATGGATATATTAAAGACTACTCAGAGTTATATGTGTAATTACAAAACTACTTAAAAGTTCAGGTGCCTACTCAGATTAAAAAAACGTTAGCAGGACATCAGTGGGTAAGGATCGAAACAACGATTTTCTCAAAATTCAGGTACCATCCTTTGTCCTCCCTTTTCTTCGCTTCTATTTATTTATGTAATGTTGGTATGTTGCTAATTTTCTCACTGCTCCGCTGCTCTGTTCTTGTGTTGGCAGACGTGCGTTCTGAAGGTTCCTATCCACTGTGATGGCTTCAAGAAGAAGGCCAAAACGATTCTTTACAAAATTGATGATATACAATTTTATGTAATTAATTTCTTGGTCATTGGTAATGTGTGCCTCATATCGTGGACTAATATTTGATTTATTGGCCTATATCATCTCAAACCCCATAATTGCCAATTTACCAGGAGTATATAAAATTGCTATAGTTGGAGAGTAAGGAAAGGTGACAATTACAGGCAATGTGGATCCTGCCACCCTCGTCAAAAGGTTCCTCAAGAATGGTGATAGTGCTAAAAGAGGAGGAGCACCATCTCCGAAAGATTGTAACCATAGAAAGGAGAAGGTGGTGGTAAGAACAACAAGGAGCAACTCCCTCCATTGATGCTCCCTAAGTTGCAGAACCCCAAGGGCTTCGATCAGCAAGCTCACTGTCCTAGACATCTCCTTCAACACAATCTGGAAGGAAGTCTGACGCCACTTGCGAGACTCGAGAACCTCGTCAGCTTCACGGGTTACCTTCCAAACGCCAAACTCTTCTAGCAGCTCCCGACCTCCGACCTCAAAGGCAACCACGATCACTGCACTGTAGTCGGCAACCTCTGCGTCTTCACCGTTGATCGCCCAATTCTCTCATTCGAAGCAGAAGCAGGAAAGCTCCACATGCTAAAGCTCACCATTTTGCTCCTGCACATTGCAAAGGTGGTGATGCTCATCGGCGTTGTCGAGGTGGTGAGAGCAAGAAGATGGAGCTCCACGGAAGACAAAGAGGACGATCCCGAGCTTGGAGCAGACCTATCATGGCCGTGGCAGTTTGCCCCATTACAAAAGCTCACCCACTCGATGGAAAAGGTGGTGAAGAGCCTCGTGGAACCCAACGTGATCGGGAAGGGCTGCTCTGGCATGGTCTGTCGAGTGGAGAGGTCGTGTTGGATTCTTCGTCATGAGGGAGGATGTAGAAGCCAGAGGTGGGAGTCAGGAAGGTGGCAAAGGAGGAGCATGAATACCCTGAGTAACAGTGGAGTGTTGCTTGATCGAGCAGAGCACACGAAAGGGCCAACATAACCGTGAATCTTTGTCCGTTGTTACAACAGGGACATTCAATTTCTCGACCTCGCTTATGTTAGCCAGATTGCCAAAACCAGCTCAGCCTCTTGCAGGAAGAAGTCCTTATCTCATGTTTCACATCAACTCGCTGTCGAGGAATTCCACTCTACCGAGCCAGGCTCTCTCTTTCCCTTGGTTAAGTCCAACCTCTCGCGAACAAGGCAGAGTCCTCTGGCTATAGAACTTCTCCCGTCTCGCTTTCTGGAATTTGATCCAGTCAGCTACAACTCCGACCAATGGCGACTAAGCCTGGCATTCCTAAGACCTCAGGTCCTGCTCGAAGACTTCCACGCCAAGAACCTCCTCCTCTTCTCATAAAGACAACTTTCACAAAAATTTTGCAATTGAAGGGGTCAAATTGTCAAAATATCACACGCTCCGTCAAAATTAAAGGAAAAATGGATGGAAGTTAACAGAAAATTATGCCCATGAAATGGTTAACAACTATACGGGGTTCAAGGTGCAATTCGGAATTACAAAGAGTTGGATGCGCAAATATTAAATAATACAAGTTTATGTGTGTAAAAATCCCAAAATAAACATATAACATGTAAGAAATGTGGCATAGTAAAGTATTAGTTGCAAAAGTGAAGTACGCTAAATAAGTTGTTTTCAATGGATTTGATTTTATAAGAAAGATGGAAAAATAATTCATACAATGCCTAGTATTTCTATTGTTCATAAGGAAATCATCCTTGGAGTGTTAGAAATAATATAGATTGTTTAAAGATATATTTAATATATTATTATTTATAAATAACAATCTCTATCGGGCTCAATGGAGCCGGCTCATACTTGAAAATAAAATTTTGGTACTAAAGGCCAAACTCATTTAATAGTAGATCGTGCTTATTGCCAAATCACGTTAATGTTAGACCGTGAACCTTGCCGTAACTTTTGAGCTTAGAGTAGCATCATAAAGTGTTATTTTACCTTATATTTAGAGTATAGTATTGCAGCAATCAAATGGAACAAAAGTCGAAGGTTATTAGGAAAGCTATCTAGGAATTTACCCGAGCAATTAGTCAGTAATTAAAGGCGACTTCAATGCTTCATGAGCTTTCTCCCATATCCAGACGGGCAGGGAGGGCATCATTCCTAACATTATAGAGCTCCTAAACAATCTTATAATATCAATGATCTTAAGAGATCCACTCCTAATTAAAAACTAAAATAATACATAACGATAAGCTGATAAATATCCTTTTAGAATTATCTTGAAGATTTCGACTAGACAATAGTCTGTTAAACTAAATGATTGAATTAGCTGAGCTCGATTGCAACTTTCGTACCTATTTTTCAAAATAGAAGAAAAAAACAATGTCCTCAACGTTCATCTTGTAGTCACAATTGCTATTTTATCTTTTAAGCTGCTTAAATATCAACCGGACCCCACAGACCTCGGATTTAAGCGAAAACATGCGGTACTACACATTAGTAAAAGATATAAACCATAAAGTTGGATTTTCAGCACCTCTACTGAAATAGAGGATCGTTTCTGTCCCTCTACTTGGGGAGGCCACCCAGCATGATCTTTATTTAGAACTGACCAGGCATTGATTGCTGATTATATCAATAACTAAGCCGGAAGGCTTGCTTCCATGGAAGCATCATTAAAGGTGGACGGGCCCTCTAGTTAATATGGGCAAACATGGTCTGATTGCCTAACCCAACTTCACCAAGTTCTCTCTCCCAGATATTTGAGTTAAAGTGGCGTTGTATTATTTATAACGCCTAACATTTCATAATTGCATTTTTTATGGATAAGAGACTTCTCTGATGCGATCCAACCCAGTCGGAATGACCATCAAATCAGGAGGAATCTGACTTGTCTACCGAGTTGGAATGGAGACGACTGTTCGCAGAGTCCAGTTTCCCTATCCCCAATCCCGGAGAACCCTCTCATGTGCACGAGCTAACCACTTACACTGGCAAGTAATAAAGCTTGTACATTATTCATGTAAATCTGGAAGAACACAGTTAGACGACATATAATGCGTGCAATTTTCCAATTTCCAATCAACCACGACGAGAGTTGAAAGCGTTGCACCTCCTCCTGATCTCCCCTTCACTGCCCACGAGCACACCGATCTTCCCCATCTTCACCATGGCAGTGGCATACTTTTTCCTGAAGTAGCCCTCGTCCCTCCCCAAGCTCTCCACTATCTCCCTCGTCCTCTTGTCCACGGCCAGCGCCTGGTCGATCCCCATCACCCCCATCCCCCTCAGCACCTCCCCGTAGTACCTGTTGTCCACCACCCACGACGTGTTCTGATCCAAGAACACCGTGGGGTTCCCGCCGCCCGTGCACGTCCTCTCCAACCTCACCCTCAGCTCGTGGTCCATCGAAGGGTCGTGTAGGCGGTCGGCGAAGAAGCTGCAATGCGCCACTCCCACGGTGTGGCTGCCGAGGAGGACCACCATGTCACGGAGGGAGATGCCGCGCGAGGTGAATGAGAGGATGGCGTTGGGAAGCGGCGTCGAGGGACCGGGGAGGGAGACGTCGGAGGCGAGGGAGACGAGGCTGTCGCGACGCCCCGTCGGGACGGCGTAGCGGGGCCCGCCGGAGAGGGCCACGGCGTCGCGGGTGGCGAGGACGATGACGTCGGCGCAGGAGACGGTGGAGTTGCACAGGGACTCCAGCCGGGACTTCGCCTCCTCGATGAGGTCGAAGCCGCGCACGGTGAGGTTCGGGGACGCCGCTCGCTCCGACGGCCGCTTCGGCGTCGAGTCGATCAGTATCGACGCGTCGCAACCCTGCCGACGGGGAGATCACGGCGAGATCACGTAGAACAGAGTTAGAATTTGTTGAACGGCAGAAGGAACCAAACAAAACTTTAGAACGTAAGAAAATAATCAATAATTTTATATTTCTGGAATCCTAACAAAAATACGTTGAAACTTCGTGGTTTACAGAAATAACTATCATCTAAAAGATTTCATTACTGGCATTTCTATTTACGACAAAAGAAAACGGCAGAAGGAACCTCCAGATGCAGGATTTTAATATTTCTGTCAAAAAAATTGTAAAGTTAAAATTAAATGACTATATTGTGATTAAAACAAACATTCAAGAAGTATTCATCTTGAAAAGAGCATAGAAGCATACAAATACTACATGCTCAAATGCATGCATACAAATAGTAGTAATCACATACCCTAACGAAGCAGTCATGGTAGTGCATGCGGAGGAGCGCGGCGGTTATCGAGCGGTCGGAGATGAATCGCTTACGCACCACTTCCTCTACAACCGACTCAGCTGCGGGACAGGACTTCTTGTAGAAACCCACCTTGAGTCCTCCGACTGCACGTGATTTGGAAGAGGGAACCGGTGCATGCTTGCTGGAAGAACACGGAACAGGTGTGATGAGGAGGAAGATGGTGAGAATACTGAAGAGCACGCCCTTGATCATTGTTATTCTTCTGCTGTTGGTCTCTACTACTACTACTGTGGGTTGCAGGAACATGCTTTGCTCTGTGTTGGTGTGGTTTTGAAGTGTAAATGTGGTGTTGGGAGAGAGGCAACAGGACGCATGGGGATGGTCGGTAACTTTTTGAGTTGTGGATACACGTGTAAGATGATTGCTGCCGTGTCCTAAGATTCCCAGGAAATATATGTGGATTAGGATTCTTTAAGCAGATGTGCTGTAATCTTTTTTATGTTTTTATTGTGCTGTAATCTTTTTTATCTTTTTATTACGATTTTAAAATACAATTCTGTAGATTGAATTTTAAATTAATGATCTACATATTCTAAAAATTGTGTTTAAAGTTAAGCTTATTTATTATTTTATCTTAATGATCAAAGATTTGGTTACAATTTAAATTAATCTAAATTCTATTTAAAAATGAGTGAATATTTAACCACTAAGATAAAATAACAAATAAATTCTTATTTCACTGAAATTTGGAGGATATATAGACAATTGATCTAAGATTTAATCTTTAAGGTTGATGGATAGAAATCATAAAAAAATAAAAAGGATTACAACACCTCTATTGTAACTCTCGTTACAACAGACGGTTTGAGTCCAATAGATGTTTGTAGACTGTGTTTGCTTCTTAGCGACTTGGTCTTTTTCCAGATGCTAGCTGAGCACCAACTTTGCCCTGAGAATGATTCGTATGTGTAATATAACATGTAGTGTTGTGAATTGTTGAAGCACGTATAAACACGAACCGTCATGCAAGCGCGAAGACGCACAGATTTACATGGTTCATCCGTAATCAGGCCACGCCCTTGAATGACGGTGTTTGGTTCTGACTACGTGGAGAAGAAGAAAATGCAGATGATACAGAAAGCCCTAAGCCTAAGAGAGTTTATTACTACTTTCGTACAAGGAAACCCCCATCTTGTTGGGATATGACACGACAGAAGAGGATGCATCTGTATTAGATAGTTAAGATTCAAGGCATAGTAACATACAGTATGAGTTGCATCATGTTTATAAACATTTTATACAACATCTCATGAATATGTAACAAAAGAACATACGCTTTAACTAATATATATACTATATATTTCAATACACACACGTGCGATTAATGGGTTGTTTGGTGTAGCCTACTGTCTACGACTCTGTTTTGTTGTAATAGAAGCAAAAATACTTGGCTGTGAAATAGTTGTCTACATCATGATTGCGTCGCAGTCCATACTGGCAGCGATGGTTCATAGGGCAAAGATCATCCATTACTTTTATCGTTAAAATTTGCATCGATTACTTCAAATTTGATGCAAAGGGAACGTTTCTTTATGAATAGTTGCGAGCAACAAATGTCTCCATCATGAATTTCAAGTACAAAATGTGATAGGGTATCTAAAATGCAACGGATGACATAGCAATGGATGTCAAAATATGTATCTCATTTTCTTTTAGTATTATCGTCTATGTCCATCAAATTTCTTGAAAGAATATTCTTATTGATATCTCAAAATTTGAAATTGCATACATGACTTCAAAAATTAAGTACGATTGCGGAAATTTGCCGATTTATGCATATCCATTTTTTCTTGTTTGGTGAGCATCGTTACAGTCCAACTTTATAGATTGAAATAAGAGAAGTAGATATATCTCTCATGTTAGGTAAATATTACGGCTTTATTTGCTTAAGCTGAGCACATTAGGATTGGATTGTCTCCATGCCATATTGTTGCACTGCTGTTCGATCACAACTAAATCATGAGTCGTTTCAATCCAATGCCCTTAGTATATTTTAGAAACCCGAGAAACCGGATGGATATTGCAGTATTGGAACCTGAAGATTTACATACAAAGCTGCAGTTTTAAGTTCAGCAAAAGCACATCTGTCTACATTTTTCATGCAGAAACTGGAGCAACCTCAGCCTTCACCACTTCCTCGGTCTTCTCCGCAACCACTTCCGCCACCGTCTCCACCACGACTGCCTCCTTTACCTCGGCTTCCGCTGCGGGCTCAACGTTGGCCTTCAACTCGCCGAGTTCATTGGGGAGCTTCAGCTCCTCCTCACCGGTGGTGCCCGCTTTTGGGGTGGACAGGTCTACCAGTGGCTCCTCCTTATTTTCAGGGTTCTCACTCTGGCTTACTTCCGCCTTAACCTGCCATGATAATCATCGTAGCATCGGATTAAAAATGTATTACCATATCCTTGATCTGATATAAAATCTAAAATTTAAAAGATACGTCAAAATCGATATAATATATATATATATATATATATATATATATATATATATATATATATATGGGATTGGGGAGCCTACACCCATGTGTAGGTAACTTACCTACACCCACCTCTTGTTTCTTAATTTTTGTGATTTTTTTGAAATGGATCTTTAGGGGATTTACTTAGAATATTAAATAGAATATGTGTTTCAAATTTCATGTAAAACAGACATTCCTAACAGCTCCATCGGAAGGGGTCAATTTCAGCAAATCTTAGACCGTTAAAATTTGACTGTCATGATGGATAAGTTAGAAGTCTCAAAATAAGTTGAAATTTGAATGACGATATGGTGATATATTGTGATCTAAATTCCCTAAGGAATTAATTCAAAAAAATAAAAAAAATTGAGGGAAAAAGAGTTGGGTGTAGATAAGTTACCTACACATGGGTGTAGGCTCCCTTTTCCCTATATATATATATATATATATATATATATATATATATATATATATATATATATATATTGAGAAGAAAGAGGGTGAAATCTTGAGCTGGGATTGGTGGTACTGTACCTCGGTGGCGACAACGGGATCCTCTGCGGGAAGGACCGCCGGCTCGGTTCCCTCGAAAGTCTTGGGCTTGGTGGCGCAGCCTCCCATTTTTATTAGTTAAGGGCTGGAAGGAGCTGAGAGCCGGAATGGGAGGGAGGGCGGTGAGGAGGATGAGCGACGTCGATCTCCTTGTATAGTCCACGGGAGGAGGAGATGTATGGTGCGGGAACTCCATTTCTAAGTATAGCAATCCATGAATGGATGGTTTGGAGCTTCTTAATTCAGTGGCTGTTTGCACCCTTTCCGATGATCCGTTAGAGTTGGTTTTCTTATTTGAAAAGTTCCTGCACTTTTATTCCTAATTACGGTGGACCTGTGGAGCGTGGATCGTCTGCTGCCCAGCAGAGTCTGCTGTGCATCCGGAGCTGTTTGATCGTGATCGAGCGGTTCACATGAATTCACATCTTTTTTGTGGGCCTGACCGTGCGAATTCATGCGAACCGCTCGATCACGATCGAGTGGCTCCGGATGCTACAGCAGACTCTGCTGGCCAGCAGACAATCCGCTCCCCGACCTGTGATATCAAGTAGTAGTAGTAGTATTTATAAGATTTGTTAGAAGGTATGCCCACTTATGCTCCGTGTTTATTCACGTCAAGGTCGAAACTAAACAATCTTATTCCAAACTCTACCAGGGGTATTCTCCCATCTGGATGAAGCTTTAGATTGTTATGGAATTACCACAAAAATAAAATTGACCTATGACGATATAAAAACATAAATATTTGTTAATATGTTTTCCGATGTTAAATAGAACAAGGAGATTGCTCTGCTGTAAACTTAACTTTTGCTCTTGTAATTAGCGGTGAATGTCGTGTTCGAATCACGTCCAGTTCCGTTGACTTGTTTGTCAAAATTTGCATTAATTGTTGCTCAATTTAATAACCTAGAAGAAAAAAGTCTTGAGTAATCATTGCTATAGCAATATAACAAGAAATAATATATTCATTACGAATTTAAATAATCAAGTAACAAATAATATTCATTGTTATTTATTTAAATAGGATGATATGACATCGGATAAAAAATATTAGTTATCTTAGGTCAAAATACTAGTCAAGTGTCTACATGGCTCACAATTTAAATATACAATGTCGATATTTTTTGTTGTGAAATTGTTTTTTATACATGAAATTGATGATGAAGTTTTTATCTGATGCTATATCATTATCGGCATTGAATATAACAGCATTTATTTGTTAAAATTTTAACAAATTTTCCTTAGTTTTTAAACTAAGAAATTAATGATGATTAGCAATGAACATTATTGCTAATGATGTAACAATGTATATAATAGCCGTTGCTAATTTCAAGTATAAAAAGATAATGTAACGAATAATATCTTTCTTATAGTATTTAAAAATGATTAATATAATAATGAATTCAAAAAAAGAGCAATGTATAGTCATTTATTTGTAGCGGCTCAAGGTCGATGCTCAAATATCTATTGAAGATGTTACAGTGAATTAGGATATCTAATTCGATTTTTTTTTCATTTGGAACATAACATGTGCCTTTTATAGTGTTTGAAAAATCAAATCGGATCGGTTGATCGCCCCGTTCTGTCCGTTCGATCGATTTCATGTAATTAATTTAAAAAAAGAAGGAAAATAAAAAATGGATCTCACCGATGGTCGAATCGGACCATGTTTTGATAGCTTGGTAAATTTTCAAAACATAAAGGTTGAAATAACTAAATAATAGAGTTTTGATTGCTAGTGTCCTTTTTAACTTCTACAATGTTAGTTATGCCCTCTCTTTTGGAATATCAAGCCTCTACTTTCGTAGAGTAGTTTTCTAGTTACAATTATAAATAAATAATCATAATTTTTGTTTTAATATATATAATGTTATAAAATATGGCTAACTTTTGTATAGTTTTACTCGAAATAGATAATCATATTATTTTATTGAAATATTTGACATTTTAAATGATTATTTCATTGATATATACATACGTATTTACGTATATGCATCCGGTTTTACCGATTCGACTAATTGGACTAGTAAATTAAGTCCGATCCAATTTTTTTCCAAGTCGATAAGAATGATGATGTTATGTTGATATTATTGTTGCTCTAATTCATTTGGATTGACAATCCGATTCGAGTAAATCAAATTAAAGACTGATCGTTTCAATATCCGATCCGATTTTTAAATCTTGAACTTGCCAGACAGTGAAGGATTCCTTTCGGTGCGGAATCGAATATATAAATAAGATGCCTTCCACGCATCCGTCATATTTCAGATGACGTAATTCTTGTTGCCCAACTCTTTCTTTACAAATTGATAATAATATCTAAATGGAAACGCATCAATTAACCTTTTATGCTTAGTATCTTTGACTTGGCCCACTAAAGCAGTTGACCATTAATGGAATACATTATATATAATTGTTCTCTAATCATGCAAACTTCCTACTACTATAGTATCAGCAAGTACAGGTACGTATACGTATCCGTATCGCCATGCAACGTAGAGAAATTAATACTTGGAACAATTCATCTAACAGGATATATACTTGTCAGAGATGGCCAGACATGGCAATCTGAGAGGATGTGATGTAATAATATTCCGAGTGTAGAGCACGTGATAATATTCATATAATCGGCGATTGGAGAGGGAAGAGAAGAATAGATTTATTAATGAGAACGGCTGAAAGTGGCACAAATGCTTCATTTATATTCGTTGCAAGATTGACTTTTATTTCTGAGATTTATATAGAATGTCATGTAGATATTTACGGATCAACCATTATCGCTGATTTTTTTATTAAAATTTGTATTTTGTTGCTAATTTAGCAATAATCGAAGAAAAATCCAAAAGATGACATTGTTATATGATCATTCATTGATAGCAATATAGCAACAGATACGATATTCATTTTTAAATTTAAAGAAGCAATGCATAAATAGTATGGGTTGTTATATATTTAATCACAGAAGACACTATAATAATTAAATACTAAATTACTCAGATACCAAAGGCTAATTTTGTTGTAGTGCATTTTAAGAGAATATTAGTTTGATTATGTTATTGACTATATACATTTATTTGTAGGGTATAATAAATTTCACCTCAAAAAATTCCATTGATTTATCGTAATTGTGTGTTGATTGTTGATTTATATGGATTGATTGAGTTCCGAGTACTGCGAGAGCGGTCGATACAACGATTGTCGGACCTGACTTGTCGGGCACCGTAGGCCCTCCAAGACCAGGCATTAGGAACCTTGCAAATCCATATGATTAATAATACATGTCAATAAAGTGTTGGATAAAGCCAACGGAATGCAGTCATGACAATCACATCCTTTCATCATTTCATGTATATTGCTCATTTTGTCTTTCCGATGTGGGGTATTATTCCTTTTCACCATAAAACAATTGATTTCAAGCATTGAAATCAATCTTATAGCGGTTAACCGAATTTTCATGCATTATTGTGAGCCCTTGAAATATTTGTCCACCAAATTTTTCAAGCATGTCAGGCATATGAACCCTCTATTTAAAAACCGACAGAACATATTTTTGAATAAGGTTTAAAAAAACTATTTAAGATTGTTTTGTTCCCAACGTTATCACCAAGAGAATTAAACCATGCTCAATTGGATTAACATGATTCAGTTTTATGCGATCACAAATTGTAATAGATATGATCAAAGGAAAATAAATCCAAATCCAACTACAATAATTCAAGATATAATGCACAAACCGTGATTTTAATATACTATATGAAAAGAGGGAAGATCAGGAAAGCGTGCAAAAATAAACCAGCAGCGACAAAGAAATGGGAAAAGAGATGAGATAATAGAAACGTCCGCAAAAGAATATCTTTACAGAGGATTTCACTTCCACAATACTATTTTGTATAATTTGACGATTCATTATCAAGATACGATGACAACACAATTATCATCAACACACTTCAATAGGACCGTCCTCGAAAGTATCTTGGAGAACTATAACAATAGAGAACACAGAAGGAAAATGCGGTCACGTTGGAGCATAAGTATTCTTGGATACTCCTCGGATTCGTAATCATCGAATAAATGCATTTGTTAGATTCCGACCGTTAGGATCTGATCTGATATCTGATGCTATCTAATTAGAATTCGAACGATGTATTTCAGATTACTTGAGTAGATTAATTTATCTGACCTGTCAAATAAAACTCTACAACAAAAGTATCGAAATATTTGATGACTATTCCAAGCAAGTCTAAGCGTGCGTGTATGGCCATCCATCTCTCATCTATATTATTGTTTCAAGAGCTCAAAGAAATGGCTCATAAATAAGTCCAACAAAAGTTTAGAACGAAGAAATAAAGTATTACACTTTTACCCTCTTTACTCTTCCTTGTATCAAGTAGAGAATTCTAATCTTGTCAATGAATTAGCATCTCAGATTGGTGTCATTGAATTTTCGATTATAATATTAACTGGCTACCCAGCAAATTTTAGATGCACATAGAAACTTTTTCTATTAGAAAGTATATTTTCACTTGGATTTTTGTTGGATTTCCATCACTCGAAGAAAAGTAACTATTTCAATTTTTTTGGAATCCAACATTCTTAACACATCCATCATCCTGATCGACCTCGTCGATTTCCGTGCATGTACGTACAACAATCTTATATTATAATAAATAGTTTCTGACGGTGAGTCCCACCTCGAGATTTCACCCTCTTTCTTCTCAAAAAAAATGTACGTACAGCAATCAACATTAACATCCTCGATGGAGGGGTTGTAAATATCCAAACTAACCAACATTTAATGATCACATGCTAATGTCGTATGATCTTAAATCTAAAATTAATTTGAAAATAACTTTTATTGAGAAAATTATAACATGATAGGATAACCAGTTAGCTCCCCACTATGGCGGACTCGTTTTTTTGCTAGGGAAGCAATCAGATATGGATATGTCCGTATCCGATCCATCACGGTATCCCTTTTATATATACATATTTTACATCTATATCCGTATCCGTTTTAAAATGGATATAGATATGAATATCACTTTGGTATCTGCAAATATTCGTATCCATATCTGTATATCTGTCTTCATATATAAATATAGTTGTAGATTCAATTAAATCATACTTAACATAATTTTATATTTTCTTTCACCATATTTGATATAATTATTATGATACAAGTATGTTTCGTATATTTATATCATTGTATTTCATCTAATGCATATATATTTGAGCTAATTTGTGGATTATTTCTTATATTGCTCGTATGCTATTAATATCGTTTTGTTTAAAAAAATCTAAAATATAGTTTTAATATCCGTCAATGTCTCCGCTCACACATGTGTGGATTGGATATAATTTAAGAAATTTATCTTCTAATCTCATTGCTCACAGGTGTGCATTCCATACATTTATATTCTTGATACTTAATTTACTTACTTTTACTCCTTGCGCTGAAGTTTATAGCGATTGATTAACGAAGATTTATATGGAAGGTGTGGGATTCCTTACTTGCATTGTTGTGCATGATATAAAAAGAATGGCATTTGTTGTCACCTTTAATTACTCGATTAATTTTGATTAACCTTCGTAAGTCGATTTGTCTCATTGATGGGTGATGCCTTAAGCTAGGAAATTATTTGATTTCAGAGAGCGCGTGGTAAAATAGTAAACCGACATTGTTCGGGTCTACGATCGAGGAAACTGAATTACTAAAAAGCAAGTCCCATCTAATAGTGAAAATGCTACGTAGATGTGCAGTCATCTTACAAAGATATAGAAGGAAAAAGCTATCCAGAACGTGCGTTCATTATTTTCACTAAGATTAAATAATGAGCCATATTGCATTGGGAACGTTGCTAACAGAGTAGGAGAGGTTGTAACACCGTAAATATAGTCTTACATCTTATACTCGTATAGTGTAAGAGTGAATAAGAGAGAGTGATTACTGCTTCACAAACTTGAGCTTAAGCACTTTATGTGGTTGTCAAAGAGTCTTGTAGGGTCTGAGTCTAGCCAGTTATCAAAGTTAGTTTTCTTCGATAATGGCTCATGTATAGGATGGTACAAAGTTTAGTCATAACCTTGTAGCCATTTCTTGAAGCTTGCCATGATGAGTACATGTGTTCTTAATGCAAAGATAACGTTATTATCGTGTTAAATTTCGAGGTATGTAGCTATGTAACGTCCCGAGCTTAAGTCATCAGACCATTATCGAGAAAAATTGGCAGTCACAATTTGCTGGGTTGAGCCTAATTAGACCCCTTTACAACCACCCAAAATGCTTAAACTCAAGTTGTTAAGCAGTAATCCTCCGCTAACGCACTTCGTGAGAAGTTTTCGATATAAGACTATGTTGGAGTGTTGCAAGTTGCTCGTCTCATGTTGTAGAGGGACTGTGTGATTCCAACAAAATGATCTTTTCATCGGCCATGTTTGCATGGATGGTGATGATTGAAAATAGTAGGCTACAAAAGGGGATTCTCTCAACACAAATTCACTTTTTTTCCTTTCATGGTTTTCATTCACATGATAAGAAAGCAAGGAAAGTTCATGAGCCTTTTCAGGTATGAGCTCTCTTTTCTTTATGACAATGAGAGAGATTGCCTTCAGGATATAGGCCTTCCTCGGTGGATATATAGGATTGATATGATATGATATGATATGACATGATATGATATGATGAGGTTGCAAGAAGGTCATTCATTCCAAAAGGCCATCTTATAGCATCATGGTTTTGTGGATGCATATGCTTTTTAATTTACCTTTTATGGTATCTTTGGCAAAGTGGAATCCTTTGCTCCGTAAAGTTTATCAAAGTTTCTTAATTCCAATTAAGCATGCATAGCTTATTTTCGTACTCTGCTCCAAAATTGTTTTAATAGTTCAAGGAATCTTAAGCGAAAATAAACGGGCGGAGGAAGGGCACGGATTATATAACTCAGTAGGATTCGAAAATCCACATTGAAGGGCATGGTAGACATTTACATAATTAAGCGTTGCATTTCTATTCAAATTTGATGTTTATACTAATTCTTTTGGTGATGTAGATTTGGACTAGGACTTATATCTTAACTCCCCCCTCTCTCTCTTCTTCTTCTCCTTGTAGATTTTGATGTCATATCTACGGTGGTTATTCACTCCTCCGCGACTATCCTGATGATTAAACCCTTCTCTAGGTTCATCGATCATAATATATATATATATATATATATATATATATATATACATATATATGTATGTATGTATGTATGTGTTTGTGGAAAAAATGAGAGAGTATTCCCACTCCATTTCCAATGTTTTGTTTATTTTTTTCAAAAATTAAGCCATGTATTTTCATCACTATATCCCAAACTAATATGACATTCAAATTTCGTCAAAAATAAAGCTCCAATGCTTTCCATCTAGAATATGTAATTTTAACGGTCTTATAATTGATGTAATCAACCTGTGCTAGATGAAGGGTATATGAGTCTCTGTTTTTGATAAAATTGGAATGATATATTGCAAGGATATAGTGATGAAAATACATGTCTTTATTTTAAAAACTAAAAAAAATATTGAAAAATGAAGCGAGGGCAACCTCATTGAACCATATGTATGTATGTATGTGTGTATAGAGGGCTGATCCTGTGAGAGCATGAGAGCGGTAATTCTGGCCCACTAACTCTCGTCCTCTATTACTCTGAGAGAGAAGACAGAATCTAGTGGTCCAGAACTCTGCTCTCATGCTCTCACAGTTTTTGGCTCTCACAGGATCAACCATATGTACGCATGTATATATATATATGTATATATATGTATATGGAGGGAAGATCCTGTGAGAGCCAGAAACTGTGAGAGCATGAGAGCAGAGATTCTGGACCATTAGATTCAACTAGGAGAGAGAAGACCAGGAGAGAAAAGACATAATCTAGTAGTCCAAATTCATTGCTCCCATGCTCTCACAGTTTTTTGCTCTTATAGGATCAACCCTCATGTATGTGTGTGTGTATGAGGGTTGATCCTGTGAGAGCTTGAGAGCAGTGATTCTGGACCACTAGATTCAACCAGAAGAGAAGACATGGAAAGAGAAGATAGAATCTAGTAGTCCAGAATCACTTCTCTGATGCTCTCACATTTTTTGCTCTCAAAGGACCACTTCTCATGTGTGTGTAGAGGAAAGTAATCCTACTCCATGGAGTAGGTAACTTACCTACTCTACTTTTATTTTTTTCAAAATGCTTCCATAGATTTTCATAACTATATCCCTCTAACATGTCATTCAAATTTCATCAGAAATAGAGACTCCTATTCCCTGCATCCAGAACAGATAAATTACATCAAATCTAAGACCGTTAAAATTACCTATTCTGGATGGAGGGCATAGGAGTCTCTGTTTTTGATGAAATTTTAATGACACATTAGAGTGATATAGTTACAAAAATCCATGGAAGCATTTTTCAAAAAAAATAAAAAAAAGTTGAAAAAAATGAAAGTGGAGTAGGTAAGTTACCTACTCCGTGGAATATGATTCCCTTTCCTCATATATATATATATATATATATATATATATATATATATATATATATATAGGGACCCTTTCAAATGAGGTGGGGTCTCATAGAGATTATAGTGAGCCAACAATAAATACGGTTGGATTAAGATCCGATGGATGGGATCAAAACCACCATCATTATATGGAATGGTTTTGTCGAAAAAACATTTCTATATAAAGAGAAAACGAACGTGCGACTTTAATGGGATAGTAGAGAAAAATGCGGAACTACAAATTAGGAAAAACTACTTTCTTAAAAACAGATGCCAGGACGGCTAATTTATATAGTGAATAGCAAATAGTTCAAAAAATATTGCTTTTTTGGGATAGTTTATTGAATAATACTTTAACGACTTGCTATTGTACGATACTTTTTTGAAATAAAGCTAATCGATTTACAAAAATTTGTTCATATTTTGTTGGTTTTAAAAGCAGCATATATAGTATATCTATGTCATGAGGATTAGTTAAATAGCTTAGGAGAATAAAAAATTTGTATCCTTATGATAACGATGTTTCATTACGACCAATTTCTTTTATTGAACAATGTAAATATGTTTTGTATTGTAAAATTTATTAACAGATTTAATAATAAAATGTTACGTCGAAAATTTGAATACATTGACACAAATTTGAAATTGGAACGTATAATAATACAAAGATTCTAATAGAAAATGAAATAACATATACTACTGAAATTTTAAAATTAATCGAATTTATTAAAAGCTGATGGCCTCAACAAAGTATACTACGCTTTTTTAAAATAAAAATAAGATTATAAATTTTTGAAATTTTGTACTTCTGTAAGATTGAATTGTAATTTTTTTTTGATAAACTTCATTTGAATTTTACAAATGTTCGAAGATATTTTGAAATAACTTATACTATACTACAAAAATCGGTTGCATTAAAAAATACAATTCCTATTAGATGTTGCGACTTTACATATTAAAATTTTAAATTAAGCTTAATATGGAAAAAATTAATTAACTAATTATGAGAATGTATCGGCGGATGGTTATGATAATACTAAAAACAAGGAAAGTAATAAATTACTTCCGAAAAGGGAGACCATGTTCACCTCCGACATTCCCGCCTCATTAAATCGACATAATAAAATTGATGATATAAATATTTCCAAATCGAAAAAATAGTCGGATATGTAGTTAATCTGTTAAGAATTTCCATAAAAAAAGGAGGGACGGCGGTTTTGATGGTGGTTTTCTATTGCAAAACCGGATTTAATCATGTCCATCAATTCAAATCAAACGGCTATAAATTGCGGCTCATCAAAATCACAATGAGACCCCGTCTCATTTGAAGTTTCTCCTATATATATATATATCTGTGTGTGGGGGGGGGGGCTTTCAAATGAGGTGAGTCTTTTCTAAGATTGTAAAGGCCACTGTCAATTTAGTAAAAACTTTGTAACAATTTTGTAAAAATATAAATTGTACATTGTAAAAAATAATTTGTAAAATATAGCATTCAAATTTAAATCAATATTTTCATCCAATATAATAATATTTTCATAATTTTATTTCATTAGGCATGTTGTGTTAATGATTATTAATAAATCTATAAAATAAGAAATTGTAAAATCCATTAGAAAGATGCCTAAATTGACGGTGGTTCATCATATATATATATATAGTGAGACCACGCCTCATTTGAAATTTCTCCTATATATATATATAATTCCTCTTTAATCATAATACATGTCACTCATCACCTCTTCCCTAGCCTCTCATCATCCTCTATTTTAACTTAATGTATGATATTAACTATTATTTCCATATAGTGTCCTTAAGTAAGTTTTGTAGATTCTAGTTTTCCTGTCTTTTAGCAGGAATCGAACTCAAACGAAAAATAATAATTTCCATGTATCTTCTTAAAATAAAACTCCTTCTCTCTTTGCATTTAATACTATACATGATGGTTGTGCTCCACTAGGAAGGACAACGATCACCCCCACCTTTCACAACCCACAAGCTCTAATTGACAGCTTTTCTTATATTGTTTAGAATTTTTTGATAAGTTTGGGATGATTTTCTTTATTTTGGATAATTTTTAGATAATTTTTGAGAATTTTTATTTTTTAAAATAAGGAAAACTCGGCATAAACAAAAAAGTAAATCAGGGAATTTTAAATGGGCTTAATAAATATCTATTTAATCAGATTTAGCCCAATTTCAATTTTCTTGAATGCCAGATAATCTAAAGAAAATTTAGAAATTAAAACATATTTTTGTGATTTTCCTATAAATTTTTAGAATTTTTTATAAGTTTTTATATGTTTTTATTTTTAGGATTTTTTTATAATATTTTGCAAAAGCAAAAGGTCAAAAAATCAACCAAACATAAATAAAAACATAAGATTTTTTTTGGAATTTTTCAAAATATTTTATAATATTTATAGATTTTTAAATGCAAAATATGAGAAAGTATAATATTTTTATATTTTTATTAACAGTAAAGTAATTTTAATTGTATTAAAAAAATGTGATATATTCAAGTTCCAAGCACTTGATAATTTTCCTATAATTTTTTGATGCAAAATATTATTTTTAATAATTAAAATTCAACTACAAAATTAAATCTATTGTACATGATCTAAATACAATTTTCTTAAAGTTTTCAAGCATTTAAAAATATATTAGACAAGTTCAGAGGCATACATGAAATTTATCCATAATTTAAAACATTATGCACATTGGTAGGGGTATAAATGCAAATATTTGGAACATTAGGGACCGATATGTAATTTACTAGAAAGTATCACATTAATATTGAAAAATAATGGACCAAATAATAACACAAACCTAGAGGGGTGTCCATGCAAAATACCTAGCCCCCTCACGCGCGAAGCACATGAGGTGACGTGGTTTGGACTAATGTGTTAATCTATACAACTCAGGGGCTCAAGTGCAAATAATATGAATATTGTACAACACAAATGAAAAGTTCAAATACTAAATAATAAATATAAAAAGGAGGAGGGAAGCCTGTGTAGATTACCCACTAATGCGTGCGATACAACAGTGCTGCTTATTTCACTTGTCCATGTGGCATCTCCTCATCCCTTGCTACCCCTTCGCTGATGAACATCCACAATTAGATCTTGAGAGAGATCAGCCGGTGGATGAGGGCTTCAATTGGATGGATGTTGCTGCTCCAAGAGATGTGCTTCTGATCGGACGGTGTGGGGGTGACCTGATGAACTAGGAAGAACACCCGATCTAGGTGGCTTAAATCTGCAAAATCAAGCATCCCTTGCCACACAGAGATCTTTCGAGGGTCGCAAAATGGAGCTTCAGCTCCTCCGTGGCTGATGGCGTTGTCAAGAAGGTCCATAACCCATCGATGAGGTCCTGGAAGTCGAATAAGTCATACGGCACTTGGGAGTTTCGTACATATCTAAACCATGCCCAAATGGGCTCCTGGAAGCATAGACCTGCATGGAACTGGTTAGAGGTCCAGGGAAAGCTGCCTCGACCTCGTTTGCAGTCGAATAAAGTTGAGGCAGAGCGATCAGGCGTAAGGTGGAGGAAGAGAGCTCGATAGCTCAATCCAGAAAGAATCTAGGAGACCTGGGTGGTTTGAAGGGTTGAGAAGCGAGAGGGGATGAAGATGGTGCAGTCAGGTGGACGGACAGAGGTCGGAGCTCTAAGATCCAGTGTACGTGAGATCTAAAGATTTATCCTAAAAGCAACGATAAGAGCATAAAATAATTGCATGAAATAAAAACTAAAACTAAATTCTACCTAGAACTGCGAAGAAAAGAGGGACCTCACACATGGAGACTAGGGAGCAAAGACCTCACCGGAGATGATCCAGTGGAGTATGGATCACTCCAAAGATGCCCTTCACATGCTGCAAACCTGGTAGGGAGCAAGCTCTCACCAAGCTCAATCCATCTATGATAGATCTGAGGGTTTTGGGGGGTCAAGAAGGATCAACATTCAAAAATGTTGGGAGGCGACACTATATACATGCGATCTTTGACTTAGGGTTTACACTCGATACAATGTTCCATTGATAGAGTAATCGTATGCATGCGAAAGGGGGTTGATCGAGGAGCAAAAGTCGAGAAGATGTTGAGATTAAATGGTGCAAGCCTCGGGTGAAGAAATTAGGAGAAACGAGGTAGTCTTCTTCTGACATGCACATGCCTATGACGGGAGAGGAGTTGACCAATGTCAACGTGGACTCGCTCCTCATTGGCCCATGTCAGCGCAGAAGAGGAAAAAATATGGGAAAAGGCATAAATAATTCATAATAAAATAATAAATGAATTAATTACAAAAAAACTCAAAAGGGTTGTTATTTTATATAGTATTTTCTTGATTTTTATTATTTTTACAAGTTATTTTATAGGTATTAGTTTTTACATTTATAGTTATAGGTATAAATACCTATATATGATGTATTTTATTTTTATTTTGTATTTCATATTTTATTATTTTATGTACATAACTTATATATTTATAAATTATTTAAATACATATTTACATAATTTATTTTTCTGATTTTTCTTTATTTACTTAAATAATTTTATACCTATTATACATGTATAGTTTACTTATATATTTTAATACCTTATTTATTTTAATGAATTCAATAGTTTTATTCTAATTTTTTTATTGAAATATGTTTTGTTTAAAATATACAAATATATAAAAATATAACAGAGCTAAAATTATAAAGAATAAATATATTGATTATTATGTACTTGTATATAGTATAATATGGACCCAAAAGTCAACTTTTGCATCTCAATTTCCAATTAAGTAAAACCACCTTCATTAAATATATAATTAAATTTTATGACAAATAAAGGTGATTTTTTCAATTTTGGGTCTGTATGGAGGAGATATAGATTTGAAAAATTTTCTTCGTACCTTTTTGTTCTGAGTGTCCCCTGCGCATTGTGTGTTATTTTAATATGAATTAATTTTGTAATTTTCTTTGTATTTTTAGTACAACTTTCATGTTGAGGATTTATTGGTTTGGGGTATAAAAATTGGAAAATAAAATAGATTCCAAAAGCCTATTTATTGTCAAATCAAATTAGGGTTTCTGAGATGTATTATGTATAATTGGTCTGTCCTATCTCTACCTACTTTATTCCTTGTCGACCAAGTCATCATGATGACTAGGTCTTGGGGTCCAGTATCACTCAATGTCTTTGACAATTCATTCCTTTTATTTTCTTTCTTTTAGTCTATTATTTTAGTCTTAAATACAATATTTTATGTAGTATTATATAGGTCAATTATTGAGTGTTATTTTGTACAAATTAATGTTATATACATGTATTTAACTAGGGATTTAAGGCCAAAATGAAAGAATATAGGCGATGAAATGGAGTTTCATCAAGGGGTGGTAAGTTTGGAAATTTTGGGGGAAGAATGGAA
This sequence comes from Ottelia alismoides, assembly GCA_037367405.1. Classification (NCBI taxonomy): domain Eukaryota; kingdom Viridiplantae; phylum Streptophyta; class Magnoliopsida; order Alismatales; family Hydrocharitaceae; genus Ottelia; species Ottelia alismoides. The sequence continues at coordinate 53,964 of JAZKJV010009326.1, read as the reverse complement.
AGAAATGAGGTCCGTTGGGGTGTTTTCTCAACCTGACCATTGGCGACGGTCGTTTTGATCGTTCATGATGATGATTTTAAGTGAAAATGTCTTTGTTGTATCATAAGGGACGGTCGTGATCGTCCCCTATAGATCTTGATGGCATGATCGCCATGGACCATCTCCTCTGGTCCAAGCACCTCAGCTACGTCATATGGGACGTTGACAGATGCGTATAGAGGACGGTCGAAACCGTCCCCTAAGGCCTACGGAGTGCCCAAATTTGGCTACACTGGCCATGGTCCATTCTCGTCTTCCTTCTCTTCTTGAGCCGGTTGAACTTGAACTTAAAAGGGAATACCCCGCTCCTCGAGGAAAGAGTGGCCAGATTGAGGTCATAGAGTTACCTTGTTGGGGAGGGTTGTCAAGTTGCCATTTCTGAGGTGGAGAGCTTATACCTCACATTCACATGACAAGGAAAGATTCATGGTCTTCATGGTTTGTGATTGATGACTTGTTCTGATCTAGAGCATTGAGGAGTCTTGATTAGAAATTAGTGGAACTTAGAGGCTGTTGAGTTTTAGGCTTAAGTCCAAATAAGGTTCCGACACATTAATAATCCAAAGATCTGATTAAGCTCCATACCTCAATTTAATGAAGGCAAGTTTAATAATCAACATTGATCCATGTACATTCTTCTCTTTTTCTTTTTCTTTCTTCTTTTTCACGTCTTTTTCAAATAAGTGTTTGCTAAGGGACTAGCAAAGTTAAGTATAGGGGGGTGATGAATACTCATTCATCACTCTTTATTCTTATATTTTAGCTACAAAAACCTTTGCAAATGCATGTATATATTTGTAAATATAAATAATTACCAAAAGCATGCATGGTGTAAAAAGTAATAATTAGCATGTTTTTGTGCAAAAATAAAAGAATAAAGATCAAAAAGAAAAAGAGGAAATATTTAGAATAAATATTGAGCAACCTAACCCAAGGGAGGGCTCAGCATGGGCCTGACCGCATAAAAGCCAAAGTAGAGGGAGATAGGGGCTCATGTGTGTAAATAGATTTGTAAATATAATAAAAATATTTTACTCCAAAAATAGAATAAAATGGGCTTGTAAATACTTGTATATATTCATAAATATAAAATCAAGATAAAAATAGAAAAAATCAAAAAGAAAATAAAAATAGATCACTTGTACATATTCATCATGTACATAGCTCATCTACCTATATTTATTTCACCTTATACATAAATAAAATTAATTTTTATAAAATTTGTATATATTCTACTTTTTATGTGGTAAATAAATAAAATAAAAACCATTAAAACAAAAATAAAATAAAAATCACAAAATTAAAAACCAAAAATCACATTGTACATATACCATGTATATATATGTACATATGTATTTATTTCACCTATGTATATAAATAATAAAAATAAAATAAAAATATCTTTTTATTCCTAATTTTATGATATAAATAAATAAAATATAAAATAGGAATAAAAATGTATAAAAATAACAAATTAAAAATAAAAAAATTAAAAAGACATATTGTGTAAATACCTATATATAGCATTGATGACCAGTTTTTCGCGAGGGTCTCCATGAATAATAAAAAGTGTGTCGTTGAGGCGACCGCTCACAAATCATCCAGTCAACCAGCAATTAACCCACAATCCAAAGAATACAACAATCAAGCTCAAAACAAATGTGAATTAATCTTTATTTACTCTACCATAAAATGTATAATGACAAGTATGTAGAGGTCGAACCACAGAGAGCAACACAAAATGCAATAGCCTACATGTCAATCACAGTCATCCTTGTGTGGGTTTTTTTATTTTTATTTTATTTTATTTTTTTATTAATATTATTAAAATATATTAAGTGTTATATATATATGTATATAATACAAATATATTAATTATATATATATATATACCCATAGAGGGTAAGTATATAGCTTATAATACATGTAATATATATATATAGGTATATATAAATATAATAAAATAAATACATATATATATTTTTTTTTCTTTTTTTTTTATGTTAAGATTAATGAGAATACATATAACTAATTACATATATAGAATTTTTTTTCTTTTTTTTATGATATATAGATATATATATACATAAAGGGGGTATTAGAATATTCACAAAAATACTCAAAAATTGTCAAAAATTCAGGAAAAGGATCTTTTTGGAATTTTCATGGCTTTTTACTGTTTTTATGATTTGTGGGTATTTTTGCAAACATTTTTAGTATTTTTAAAAAGCTAAATAATAGCAAAACGTGGATTAAGTACTGGCTGTCACAAAAATAGAGATTAAAAATAGCTAACAGCCTCAAAAATTTTCCACCCTAATTTTCTAATAACGATAATAAAATATAGCATAAATAGGGCCTGAGTTTATATTTTTCTGATTTTTCTTTGATTTTTTATATTTTTTTGAAGTTTTTGGGTATTTTTGAATTTTTAAGGTTTTCTTTTTGAGATTTTTAGGGATTTTTGGACTGACACTAATATAGGTCAAAATACACCAAAGATAATGTTTTTGGAATTTTTCGAGGCATTTTCATTTTTTTTGGGATTTTATAAGTTAGACAGGGAATAAAAGACATGTTTTTGATTTTTAATAAATGCAAAAATGCAACAAAATGCAAAACTAAAAATATGACGTTCAAGCATGACCAAACAGGAGCTTAAGGCTATTTTTGCAAGTTTTTTCGATTTTATATGAAGCCTAAAATAAAGAGACAAAGCCTTCAAAAATTAAATGGCCTGGCAGGGGTGTTTTTGCAAATAAAATAAGTCGCAGGGGCATACATGCAAAAATTACAACAAAAATACACTTTAACTTTTATTTTCAGGACCATATAATAAATACAAGAACCCGGCAGGGTTTAGGTGCAAATTTTCACGCGCCTCACGTGGGTGCTGCACGTGAGGTGCGGAAGGACTAAAAAGTAAATAACCAAACATAAGGGGGTGTTCTGCAATTTTTACAACTTATTTACAACTAAAACTTTTATTTTGGGGATTAAACTCTAAATACAAAAAGCGGGGGGTGAGATGTGAAATTTACCCCCAAATAAGGCGTGTCATCCAACGGCGCTGGAGGCGCCACTTATCCACGTGTCACGCATCCGACGGTGGATACCGGTTCGGCGATGAAGGGCCTGGATTAGACGATCCGGGCTGATCTGACGGTTGGCACGTGGCTTCATCGGACGACGCATGATCAAACTGGGCTTCGCCTCCTGATCCGATGGTGCTGAAGCTCCCTGGAAGAACGGGGAAGAAGCTCGGAGCTGGCGAGCTTTGATCGAAGAGCTTGGGCTCCTCCAAGGCTCTCTGGCACATCTGAGGTGGCACATCCTGGGAGTCAACGTTGGCCGGCGCCTCATTGGGCCACGTAAGCTGCTACGAGACAAAATAGCAAATCTGAAGGAAGATTGATTTATTTGACGCCCTAAATAATTTTATTAATTTTTTCTTTTAAAATAAAAAATATGTATTATTTCATCTAGTATTTATTTATGATTTTTATTGAATTTTTCGAGGTGTTTTGTTATAGTTTTATTTGGATAATATGTATATGTATGTATTTACATGTATTTTCATGTATTTTATTTTTAATTAGTTTATTTTCTTTTATTATTTTATTGGCTTATTTTATAAATTTAAGATTTATTTTTGTGAGTATAAAGATATTTTTGTTTGATTTTTATAAGTTTATTTGTATTTTTAAATAAATAGGTCTATGTATGTATACTTATAGGTATTATACCTATATATTATATATGTTTTATTTATTTAATGAATTTTATTTGTCTTTATTATGGATTTGTATTTTTAATAGGTTATATATAATATATACATCATTATAAAAATATAAATGAATAAAGAATAAAAGAATGTTTTCCTCTTTTATTTATGTACATTAGGTAGCATAGGTATTTTGTCTATGTATTTTATAGACTTATTTTTATTTTACAAGTTCTTTTTGGTTTTCTTTTACTTTTATTATGTACATGTATTATATACATTATTTACAAGATTCTAAAAATATGAATTTATAAAAATAATGAATATTGAATAAAATGAATATTTTAATAAGGTATTATGTACAAGAAGGGCCAAAAACCTAACTTTCATAGATGGACTCCAAAAATTATGAAGTCAATTTTATAAAATAGTTTATGAAATGCTATATACAATTAAAGGTGAGTTTGGGTGATTTGGAGTTTTTATTTGCAAGAGATGGGTCTGTGAAGTTGAGATTTTGGCTTTTTATTTTGTGTATATCATGTACACTGTGTATTATTTTTACACAAACTCAATTTTGTATTTTTATTTATATTATTATCTACAACTTTCATGAACAAAGTTTCTTTATTTGATGAATAAATAAATATGTACAAAATAGGTGCCAAAAATGCATAAATGAATGGAGTATTTATTGGATAATTGGCCCTTATCTCCTCCTACTTTATTCCTTGTCGACCAATTCCATGCTGGCCTTGGTCTCGGGGTTAGGGTCATAAAATATTTGCAATATTTTATTCCTTTTTCTTTTCTTCTCTTTATTCTATAATTTTGGCATTAAAAACCTTATTTAATGCACAATAAATACAAGAAACATTGAATGCTTATTATATACAAATTAATGCTATTTACATGCATTTGCTGGGGTTTTTGAGGCCAAAATGATAGAATAAAGGTGATGAAATGGAGATTCATCACCCCCCTATACTTGCCTTTGCTAATCCCTAGCAAACACTTATGCAATAAGTGCAAAAAGAATAAAGAAAAGAAAGAGGAAAATGAAAGAAATATAGAGTGAGTAGGGATGCTTTCAGTGCAATGCATGTCTTTACAAAGTCTGAAGTTGGAGCTCCTGTCAGACCTTGGGTGTGAAGGTGTGTGGAACCTAGTCAGGAGCCAGCTCTAAAATACAACAGCCCTCGATAGTCACAGAACTCGGTTCAACCCACCTCAATAGCCGGGTCAAAACTAGTCTACATCATACGCAAACTCTTATAACTATGAAGCTGACTTGTACAGTGTACGTGATAGTGGCTCTCCCAACTGAAATGATAAAGGAAGTGACTTCTCCAGAATGACAACCCAATGATTCCCCAATCCAACAGCTCTTTCCTCGAGGAGCAGGGTATTCCCTTCTAAGTTCAAGTGGCAACCAGCTCAAGAGGAGGGGGTGAAGAGAAGAATGGATGGTAGCCAGTGTAGCTACCTATCCTGGGATGCAAGACCAGTGTAGTCAAGTCATCCAGCTGCAGGCTTACATATGTGTCTTTGGAGCTCAAGCTTGCTTATTGACTTTGTACATACTTTGCAGGCATTTTATTTTTGTACAGGCCTGACCATTTTTTTTCCAACATACTATTCACATCAGCATTTACATAAGGAGTTTTTCCTCTTGAGCTAGTAGACTATCCCTCTTTTGAAGCTTTATCGCAACCCACAATCTCCTGTCTTTAGACCTCATTGCTATTGGATCCTGTTGGGGTGCACTTCCCTCCCTAGACGAGGACGAATGTTTCCACCCGTGTGCGTCTCAGACTGGCAAATCCAACCCCCTCACTACTCCAACTGAGTTGAGCCAAGTGAAAGGTGCAGGTGTCCAAGTTAGATCACGGTCGGCAAGAGTCATACGTGTGTCTCGAAAAGTTCTAGTTAGTCCACTGAGGTGACTTGAACCCAGCCCTGGTTTCTCAAAGAATTAAGTCTGTATAGACCTGAAGTACCTTAAACCTAGTTCCCCTAAGGTTCCAGTGCAATTAGGTGCGGTAAGGTCTAACTGAGCTCCAATTTGAGACTTTCTTAGACTGATTCAATCATTAAGCTTCACTCAGAAAGAATATCAATGGTATGCTTATGCTATGCCACAATGAATGATGCAGTTTTTCACAAAAATTTGAAAGGATCAAAGAATGTTTTTACAAAAAGAATTTCTGCACAGGAAGTACGAACTGAAAATATTCAAAAAGTATATACACTTATTTACACGGGCGTGCTGCTTTATTTAGGAATTTTTAGCAACTTTACAGGTGTGAATGAAATAGTTTATTTGGGTATGTACAGAAAGAATTGTATGTGTCTTGTTTCTGATTTACTAGTATCTGCAATGGTGTTAGTATTAGCTTTTTTTAAAATAATTTTACAAACTATAGTACACGATAATTTTTGCAATCCTTTACACACATTTGAAAACTATTTTTGCACAGATTTTTCACACTATATGTATATATATACACTTTTCACAAATAAGTTTTGACAAGCAATTTTTCAAAACATTTGCACATAGGTTTTTGAAATCCTTTCTTTCACACAAAGAAAAGTTTTGCAATCAACACAGTTTCACACATTTGAAATCATTTCACATCAAATTTTTCAAAACTGGTCACACTATTTTTCAAATCATACTGTATAGGTATCTGATTTATTAATCAGTAGATACAAAAGAAGAAAAATTGTATTTGATGTACAATATGGTTTCAGTTCTTATAAACTTTATCTGGCTTATTCCTTATTTACAAATGAGAGATTTTTGTGCGGATTCCTCAGACTTGCTCGAAAATTATTTTCACAAGGGTTTTTGAAAACTCTAGTCCAAAATAATTTTGCAACATGTACACGCATTTGAAAATCCTTTTACAAATGTTTTACACAACATAGATAGATTTTTCAAAACAGTTTTTGACAATCAAATTTTCACAATCATTTGCACACTAATTTTCACAAAGTTTTTGCTTTCACTCAAAGAAAATAGGTTTTACACACAAACTAATTTTTTCAGACATTGAATAGTTGTTCACGCTATTTTCAAACAAATTTCACAAGATTTTTCAAAGGAAAATGTTTCGTACAAAACACTTTTCTGACTCACTAGTCAGTATAATTATAATGAGTCTGAGGAACTCACAATCATCTTTCATTATTGTAAAGCTACTTTTTATATTTTATTTTATGTTGTAGTGATATTTTATTTTTTCAGTATGAATTATGGCTTTTAGTATATACATGGTATATACGACCCCCCTATACTTATCTTGAGCTATGTCCTCATAGATCGAAAGGAAAAAAAACAAAGACATAACTCGTACTGAGTATAGACAGATCGAAAGAATAAATATGAATGAAATGAATGAATGGGAAGTTGACCGTCCCCTCTATACTTGGGATCAAATAATCCGAAGTATAGCAGACTGTACAAAAAGCAGGGAGGGACAAGGGTGGGAAGTATAGACAAGAAGAGGAGATAATGGAGAAGATCGAACCGAAATCAAAAACTCTAGGTGCACATCCCCCTATACTTAGGACAAAGTAAGTCCTAAGTATAGAAAACTGTCTTACAAAGGCGGCACCTTTTAGATAGAAAAAGAAAATAGAAAAGGAAAAGAAGAAAAGAAGAAAAGAAGAAAATCAGAGAAATAATGGTTGGAGTACATCGTCTGAATCTTTTGGTGCTGCAGGTGCTGTGGAAGTGTCATCGTGGTGCACTAGTTGAATAGAGTCAACAATGGCCAAGAATGCATCGGGTTCCAAGTAAGGCTTCAGTAGTTGGCCGTTGACGACGAAGGGCTGTGCGTCAGGGGACAATTCTGATATCGCAATGCTTCTGTTGTCACGCACTTCACATACTCGGAATGGCCCTGTCCACTTACTCTTTAATTTGCCTGGGAATATCCGTAACTTTGCATCAAACAGCCACACTTTCTGCCCAACGTCGAAGGTCTTTCGTCTGATGTGCCGGTCATGCCAGCGTTTCACCTTCTCCTTGTACATCAAGGTGTTATCGTATGCGCAGTCTCGGAATTCCAAGAGCCTGTTCAGATCGTCTTTTCTCTTCTGACCATCTTTTCGTGAGTCCAAGTTACAATTACTAATTGCCCAAAGAGATTTGTGAATTAATTCTACAGGCAGATGGCATGGTTTACCATATACAAGACGGTAGGGCGACATGCCCAAGGGAGACTTGTAGGCCGTACGGTTAGCCCAAAGCGCTGAGTCCAAGAGTTGAGACCAGTCTTTTCTGTTTGGCCTAACAAGTTTCTGCAATATGGTCTTGATTTCTCTATTGGATAACTCCGTCATGCCATTGGTCTGCGGATGATAAGGAGACGCGACACGGTGATCGATGCCGTACTCCTTCGTTAACTTCTTGACCTCTTTGTTGATGAAATGGCTACCCCCGTCTGAGATGAGAATCTTTGGTATCCCAAACCGCGAAATGATGTTCTTCTTCAGAAACTGGCAAACTGTTTTGCTGTCGGCGGCTCGGGCGGGGATAGCTTCAACCCAACGGCTCACGTAATCTACGGCAAGAAGGATGTGCTCAAAACCTTGACTGTTAGGGAAAGGTCCCATGAAGTCAATGCCCCATGCATCGAAAACATCTGCTATCTGAATGATTTTCAGAGGCATTGAGTCTTTGGCAGTGAGTGTCCCTTTCAGTCGCTGACAGTCAATACATCTTTTAACAAATTCTGCTGCATCCTTAAATAAAGTGGGCCACCAGAGGCCACACTGCAATACTTTTGCTGCCGTACGATCTCCAGAATGGTGCCCACCAGCTTCGAGCGAATGACAATGCTCAAGGACACTAGATTGCTCCGTCTGAGGGATGCACCTGCGCCAAATACAATCTGCCCCTTCTCTGAATAGGAGAGGATCTTCCCACTGGTAGAAGCGGATGGTCGACATGAATTTGTTCTTCTGGTTCTTCGTCCAATCCGAAGGTATTGCCCCCGAGGCGAGGTAATTGACAATGTCAGCATACCAAGGGAGAGCATCCACGGCTAAGATAGCTTCGTCAAGGAAGGTTTCTGTGATAGGTGCATTACTCAGCGGAGACTCATGCTGCTCAATTCTGGAGAGGTGATCTGCTACCACATTCTGAACTCCAGGTTTGTCCTTAATTTCCAGATCGAACTCCTGGAGGAGAAGGATCCAACGAATCAGTCTGGGCTTTGCATCCTTCTTCTGCTGTAGGTACCGGATAGCAGAGTGGTCTGTGAAAATTGTGACTTTTGACCCTAACAGATAGGATCTGAACTTCTCTAAGGTGAAAACCACCGCCAGCAGTTCTTTCTCTGTCACTGTATAATTCCTTTGAGCTTCATCTAATGTTCTGCTGGCATAGTGAATGGCATAGGGCGCCTTGTCTTTCCTCTGTCCAAGATCAGCTCCGACTGCAAAATCTGACGCATCGGTCATTATCTCAAATGGAAGAGTCCAGTCGGGAGGCTGTAAGATTGGAGCCTGAGTGATAAGTTCCTTCAATTGATTGAAAGCAAGGAGAACCGGCTGATCAATAATGAACTCCGTCTCCTTGCACAAGAGTTCTGTCAGAGGTCGGGCAATGCGGCTGAAATCCTTGATAAATCGTCTGTAAAATCCCACATGCCCCAGGAATGACCTCACATTCTTTACTGACTGAGGTGGCTGAAGGTTTAAAATGACATCCACCTTGGCTGGGTCGACTTCCATGCCACGTTTGGAAACGACATGGCCCAGCACAATACCCTTTGTGACCATAAAGTGGCTCTTTTCCCATGAGAGCACTAAATTGACTTCCCGGCATTTCTGCAGTACTCTGTCTAGGTGCTCGAGGCAAGAATCAAAACTATCACCATAGACAGAGAAATCATCCATGAACACCTCGAGAAAACTGCCTACCATCTCGGCGAATACAGCTAGCATGCATCTTTGGAAGGTTGCGGGTGCATTGCATAATCCAAAGGGCATCCTCTTGAAGGCGTAGGTACCGAACGGGCAAGTGAAGGTAGTCTTCTCTTGATCCTCAGGGGTGATCGCCACTTGGTTGTACCCGGAGTACCCATCCAGAAAGCAGAAGAACTCCTTGCATGCTAATCTCTCTAATACTTGATCAATGAATGGCAAGGGGAAGTGGTCCTTCTTGGTTGCTGCATTAAGACGGCGGTAGTCAACACACACCCGCCAGGATGTCGGTACCCGAGTTGAAATTTCCTCTCCTTTTTCATTTGCGACCACGGTAAGCCCGGATTTCTTGGGAACTACATGCAAGGGGCTTACCATTTTGAATCGGAGATGGGATAGATGAAGCCTGCTTCACACCATTTTGTGATTTCTTTCATGACCACGTCCCGAAGGTTAGGGTTCAGTCTTCTCTGAAATTCGTGGGACTGCTTGGCATCGTCTTCTAGATAGATATGGTGTGAGCACAGAGCTGGATTTATCCTCGGAGGTCTGATACGCTACAACCAAGTGCCTTGCGGTTCTTTTCTAGAACCTCGAAAAGTCGAGATTCTTGATCCGGATTCAGCCTGCTGCTGATGATGACCGGATACATGTATTCTTCACCCGCAAGGAAAGCATACTTCAGGCCTGCAGGAAGTGGCTTGAGTTCTGGTTTTGTTCTGTCCACTTTATCTGTTACTTCAGATACCATGCTGGTGGTGGGATGCAACTTGAGACTGTTACCATCCTCAACATCCTGTTGAGATCCCAGTGATGTACCGAACGGTTCTGCGGTGCGCTGATCATGTTCGGCCTGGAGTGAATGCTCAAGAAGATGCGCCTGCATCTGAGAATCTGTCTCCCACAAATCATCGGAGCATATGCTGACTGTGCTTTCCAAGTCCTCCTCAAGAGTGAGGATTTCTCGGGTCCATGGATCGTCCAACGACAACTCTGACTCTCTGATTTCTGCAATAAAATCACAGTCTGCTTCTGATGCTGCTTGATTCTCATCAGTTGTGGCATTCTGCTCCTTGTTCATATTAATCGTGATTTGCTGGGTGTTCGAGCTGAAAGTGATCTTTCCAGACCCGTAATCAACCACGGCACCTGAAGTACGGAGAAATGGTCTGCCAAGGATGATAGGAGTCTGGAGCATTGGTGCAGGCGAGTCCATATCAAGGACTACAAAGTCAGCTGGGAATTTCATCTCCTGCACGGTAACTATCACGTCTTCCAGCAAACCTCGGGGCCGCTTAATGGATCGGTCAGCGAACTGAAGGATCATTCGTGTCTGCTTGAGCGGTCCCAGCCCGAATTCTTGCATTATGGACGAGGGCAGAAGGTTGATGGAAGAACCACTGTCAAGAAGAGTACGCTCGAAGACCTGATCGAAAATCACACAACTGATCAGAGGTGATCCTGTATCTTGCTTTTTATGGGGGAGGTTGGTGATAGCTTCAACTGTGGCCATGGATAGAACGTGCTTTTCTACTTCTCGGCGTCTGTTGTCTTGCGCTGGGCGACGCCTGTTAGTACATGCCTCTTTCAATCCTTTCTTCACAGCTGGCATGTATTCCACGGCCTTCAACAAGGGAATCTCAACAGTCAATTTATCCAAAATGTCCACGACACCTGGATCAGACAATGCATTTTTTCTTTTGCAAATTTTTTGGATTTTTGTATTGCATGCGGAAAAAGAATATTCACATTACTGGAAGGAAAATTAGAGTTCTTATTTACATCAAAATCATCGCCCCCAGAATGTTGTACATCCGGACTATAAAAAGGAGTACAAGCTGGATCTGAATATGCTGGTGCTGCTGGGCGATCAAAAAGGGTAGCATCGGCTCCATCGGCTGGCAAGGGATCGGCTGCTGCTGGCGGCTCCTCCAAGGCTGGCGCGGCTTCACTTCTGCTACATGCTTCTTTTTGTTGTTTTTGTATTTGCTGATTTTTTTGTGTTTTTGGCTGAGGCTGATGACATGGCACGACGACTGGACTGGCTTCTCCTTCCTCTTCCTCCTCACCCGCCCCTGGAGCTGGCACGGCTGATGCAGGAAGATGACGATCCACCTGTTTCTTTATTCACCCCACATCTGGTAGCAGGCAGAGGCAAGGCCCTACCGCTCCTGAGAGTAACAGCATTAGAATAACAGTAATATCATTATCACACGCGGACTGGACATCACATTCTACCTGCTCCTTCTTCTTGAAATTGTTGGGGTTGGCTTCGACCTGTGCCGGAATGGTAGTGCGAGTGGCGGTCAGGTCATCAAGCCGCTTGGTCATCTCCGCAAGCCCTTGAACAAGCTGGGCTAGACACTCCATGGTGGGATTAGCTGGGGGCACATCAGAAGATGCAGCGTGCAGACCACGCTGCTGTTGGTTAGATGAGTGGGGAGGCTGCTGGTGGTGTTGCTGTGGTGGAGCAGGAAATTGAAGTTGCTGGTAGGACGGAGGTGGATACTGCTGGTATGGTTGAGGCTGAGCAGCCGCATACTGGTGATACGGCTGTGGATGGCGGTACTGCGGCTGTTGGTAAGGAAAATTCTGCCTCCATTGTTGTGCAAACTGGGGAGGCTGCTGGTGTGGTTGAGAGGTTTGGCCAAAACGACCACCCTGAGGTTGGTGGTACTGCTGGTTGGCAAATTGCTGACCCTGGAGTTGTCCCTGAGGACGGGTCGGCTGTGCATCATTCGTCCATACCCCGTTAACTTCTTGGATCAGGGGTGGTGGTGGGAAAACTGGATCAGGAATGGAAAGGAACTCTGGCTGGTAAACGACCATCTGCTGCTGCGGCGGGCCATGGTCGGGCGCCTGCACGTAGTACACGTGCTGGACTGCCGGTGGCTGCTGGCTCGGCTGAGGCGGATGCTGCGGTTGCGGCTCGTCCTTCCTCTCAGCGGGAGCGTCTGATGGTGTAGCCGACTGGACAGAGTTGATCGTACCGACCAACAGCTCTATGGTTCTTGTTGATCTGATCGAGTTTATCCAGGTTCTGGGTCCTCTTCTCAATCACAGCGAGTTTCTCAAGGTCCTGTGATCGCTTCTCAATGATATCAACTTTAGAGAGATGGCCCCCAATGATGCTGAGGTTGGAGCTCTCATCTCTCTCTGTTTCTTTTGATGCAGCCATGTGAACTTGTTTCTGGAGGATCTGGGGCTGCTTCTGGTATGCCTTGGATGAAGAGAGGGCGGCCTCTCCTTCGGCCATTTCTTCGAAAATCTGCCATACAACATCTTCATCCTTGTTGAAATAGGAGACCCCACATGCTGCGTCCACGAGCCTTTGACTTTCAATATTGAGTCCCCCGAAGAAATGCTGGACCTGGCTGGTCCTTAGGGATCTCGTGGTGGGGACACTTCTCCTGCAGATCAGTGAATCTCTCCCAAGCCTCATGTACGGACTCATGTGCTCCTTGGGAGAAATTTCTAATACGGGCTCGCATCTGTTGAGCCGACCGAGAGGGTAGTACTTGTGCAGGAAGGCAGACTTCAACTCCTCCCAGGTCGTCACGACCTTTCCCATATGATTGACCCAATAGAGGGCCTTATCCTGTAGACTGAAGGGGAAAGCCGTCATCTTGACAATGTCCAGGGGGACATTTCGGATAGTGGGTGGTGCGGCAAATGCGGGAGAATTGCTGCAGGTGAATGTACGGCTCTTCATTGGTGTTGCCATGGAATGCATGAAGAAGGGCTATGAATTGGGGCTTCAGCTCAAAGTGAGCGTGTACCGGTGGAATGAGGAATCCACTCGGTCATCTGGCTGTCTCCCGGATTGTATGTTTCTTTGAGTGTCGGTTTCGGCGGTGGTGGGAATTCAGGATCATCATTGGGGTCATCACCACCTTCTCCACCTCCACCTCCTCCTCCCCTGCCTCCTCTGCCTCGGCCTCCTCCTCCGTCGTTGCGATTTATCACATCATTCAACATATCCTGGAAAGCGGTCTGTGTAAGGGCCTGCTCAGTCAGCTGCTGCTGTATGGCCTGGATAGATGCCAGCAACTGTGCATTGACTTGGTTCTGATCTGGCACCTGTCCCTCTGGTAGTGGCTGCTGACCCTTGCCCTTCCTTCCTGGCGCCATGTCAGGATCTGAGTCGGACGAAATGAACTCCGGAGTAGTCTCCAGGGCTCGCACTGGCTTCTATCTGCAGAGAATGAGGTAGTCCGAATCAGATCACTTGCAATTAACTTTCAGCTGCCGTGATGAAGCTGGAATTCAAGTCAACCCCAGCATGTTGTGAATAGAGAAATGATGTAGACTGTAATCGACTCCTATTCACAACGGCGGTAGTGGGACAAAAGAGATCCCAGTTTATTGGGTTGCCAAGAGAAAGGTAGAAAACGAGGAGTCTGGAGATCGATCCGCAAAGTCCGGATCGGGTTCTCGGGAATCGCCTCGAAATTATTGGCGAGGTTGAGTCCATGGAATCGATGTAGGTGTCGGCATGGTCCCGACGAAACCATCCGTGGATCAACTTCGCGGAGCACAAGAGAATGTCGGATTTTGGAAGAATGATACGATGGTCAACGAGGAACAAAAGGAGTGTAAAACAGTCGAAAGGCTCGGATGAGCAGGGTGGTCAAAGGAAGACATAACAAAATTTGCGCAACGGCGCGGGACTTTGATCTTGATCCTTAATCTAGATCCATATAAACACAAGACAAAATCGGGTTCACCAACTCACGCCATGTGAAGCCGTGAAAGCTCGGCTATTTATTATCTTTTCATTTTTAGAGTTGTGGTTTTCAGGCAAATCTTATAACAAGTCCTTAGTACGCTACCCTATAGGAGAGAGAGTACTGCCAGAAGAGTATCCCGTACTTGTCCTCCTCCTGTGTAACCTGTAGTCTGTACTTTTTGGAGTCCTTGTAACCCTTCCTGGATCCCTACTCAGCCAAATAAAAGAGAGAGGAAGCCGATAGGCGAAACCATACTTCGTTTCTCGCACGCAACGGAATCACCCGTGAGCGCGCAAGAACCTACTCGGACGCAGGACGATGAGACAGACACCCCCGTGAAGGCGTGGCCTATGCTCAATACTTCGGACAGGATCGATGCTCTCACAACAGAGAGTCACCATTGGTGACCAAGTCCTACTCGCCTACGTACGATAGAAGCCATTACTTCGGAAATCCAGGCGATACACAAGGTAGTTGCAGACTGGGTTTTGGGCTTTCTATCCTTAGGGGTCGCACTCGCTCAAGGGAGTAGGGTTTCGGTCCCCCTCCAAGGTACCTGAAAACAATGAGGGCTTTATGAACCCGGTACAATGATAGTCCATTACAGATTTTAATTAAGGTCAAAGTTTATTTTAGTAGTCCCCTGGTTTTAATTTTTTTGGTTTTCACTTTTTTTTGGATCTGTTTTCATACCAGCGCCTAACGTTTTTGTAAATTTTCATTTAAGTCCTAGGTGCTCAAAATCAGAGGGAGATAGCGGAAAAGCGTGCAAGTGGTTCCATGATGGAAATCTCATCATTGAACCGAATGATGCATGCTGAGTTAGAAGACTTACAGTGCATCCCAGCTCTCTCCATGTGGTATGCATAACAGAATTTTTAAACCTATCTACATGTCGGTATGCAAGGCACAAAATCGTCCTAAACATAAGCTGCTATTAGCGTGAAGAACCATAAGTTGCTTATTTGTCTCTAGCCCAAGAGAGTCCGGTCTTGGCTCACCCCTCCTCTGCTCAACAAATTGAGGGTAGGAGAAAGCGCTTTACAGGGTTCGCTACGGCACAGAGGGCTAAGAGACAAATTTACCACTTGTTTGAGTTTGACTAGATCCAATCGAAGTAGACTATAGGAACATGCATTCTTATTAATGTTTAGACCTAGCTACCGAGTCAAGCAACCTATATCTAGGGGCTCCAAGCACACAAAACAAAGTAAAAGAAAGGCGGAAAGCTCAAAACTGCGGGAAACAAAATAAAAGAAGGCGATGAAAACTCGAAAAAGCCGCGATGAGGCCCCCAGGTGAACAATCACCCGGGCACTGGACCTCATTGTGAAGAGTAGAGTCCTGTTTAATTACATGCCAAAATAGTCTCTCTCTCACCATGAATTACAAAAATAATTTTCCTAAATATCTATCCTATCTAATGCCCCTCTCTTGCTGCTTTGGTGCTCTTTCCAGATGGTCATGAGAAGAGAAGATCATCCTCCTCCAAGCTCGGCTGCCTTGGCCTCCTAGGAAGCCATCCTCGCGTGGCAGTCCCTCGCATCAAAGTCACAAAAGGATTGCATTAGCATACTCAGTCAATCAAATAGAGCAGAGAAAAATAATCACAATAAATAAAGAAATGAAGCATGGTGATTAATGGCAATAAAACAATAGCTGCTCACACAAAAATGAATCATGAATCAAAATTTTATACAAGGATGACAAAAATCAATTTGGCTATGCTCATTGCTCCTCGGCAACGGCGCCATCTGATGACCAGTTTTTCGCGAGGGTCTCCATGAATAATAAAAAGTGTGTCGCTGAGGCGACCGCTCACAAATCATCCAATCAACCAGCAATTAACCCACAATCCAAAGAATACAACAATCAAGCTCAAAACAAATGTGAATTAATCTTTATTTACTCGACCATAAAATGTATAATGACAAGTATGTAGAGGTCAAACCACAGAGAGCAACACAAAATGCAATAGCCTACATGTCAATCACAGTCATCCTTGTGTGGGTTTTTTTTTATTTTTATTTTATTTTATTTTTTTATTAATATTATTAAAATATATTAAGTGTTATATATATATGTATATAATAAGAATATATTAATTATATATATATACCCATAGAGGGTAAGTATATAGCTTATAATACATGTAATATATATATATATAGGTATATATAAATATAATAAAATAAATACATATATATATTTTTTTCTTTTTTTTATGTTAAGATTAATGAGAATACATATAACTAATTACATATATAGAATATTTTTTTCTTTTTTTAGGATATATAGATATATATACATAAAAGGGGTATTAGAATATTCACAAAAATACTAAAAAATTGTCAAAAATTCAGGAAAAGGGTCTTTTTGGAATTTTCATGGCTTTTTACTGTTTTTATGATTTTTGGGTATTTTTGCAAACATTTTTAGTATTTTTAAAAAGCTAAATAATAGCAAACAGTGGATTAAGTACTGGCTGTCACAAAAATAGAGATTAAAAATAGATAACAGCCTCAAAAATTTTCCACCCTAATTTTCTAATAACGGTAATAAAATATAGCATAAATAGGGCTTGAGTTTATATTTTTCTGATTTTTCTTTGATTTTTTATATTTTTTTGAAGTTTTTGGGTATTTTTGAATTATGAAGGTTTTCTTTTTGAGATTTTTAGGGATTTTTGGACTGACACTAATATAGGTCAAAATACACCACAGGTAATTTTTTTGGAATTTTTCGAGGCATTTTCATATTTTTTTGGGATTTTATAAGTTAGAGAGGGAATAAAAGACATGTTTTTGATTTTTAATAAATGCAAAAATGCAACAAAATGCAAAACTAAAAATATGGCGTTCAAGCATGACCAAACATGAGCTTAAGTCTATTTTTGCAAGATTTTTCGATTTAATATGAAGCCTAAAATAAAGAGACAAAGCCTTCAAAAATTAAATGGCCTGGCAGGGGTGTTTTTGCAAATAAAATAAGTCGCAGGGGCATACATGCAAAAATTACAACAAAAATACACTTTAACTTTTATTTTCAGGACCATTTAATAAATACAAGAACCCGGCAGGGTTTAGGTGCAAATTTTCACGCGCCTCACGTGGGTGCTGCACGTGAGGTGCGGAAGGACTAAAAAGTAAATAACCAAACATAAGGGGGTGTTCTGCAATTTTTACAACTAATTTACAACTAAAACTTTTATTTTGGGGATTAAACTCTAAATACAAAAGCGGGGGGTGAGATGTGAAATTTACCCCCAAATAAGGCGTGTCATCCAACGGCGCTGGAGGCGCCACTTATCCACGCGTCACGCATCCGACGGTGGATACCGGTTCGGCGATGAAGGGCCTGGATTAGACGATCCGGGCTGATCTGACGGTTGGCATGTGGCTTCATCGGACGACGCATGATCAAACTGGGCTTCGCCTCCTGATCCGACGGTGCTGAAGCTCCCTGGAAGAACGGGGAAGAAGCTCGGAGCTGGCGAGCTTTGATCGAGGAGCTTGGGCTCCTCCAAGACTCTCTGGCACATCTGAGGTGGTCTACACGTAGCTGGAGGGATCCCGCATCGACTGATGGTGATTTCATGGCTCCTGGGAGTCCGAGTCGATGGAGCGAGGTCGGAGAAGAAGGGGACCCCCAGGAACCTCTTCCTGGTTCAATGCAAGCCCAGATGGGCTCTACTCCTTGATGTACCCGCACAGGAAGAACCGCGGGCGAGAGAGCTATCTCCTCGACCCGGGGTTTTGAAGCTGCGATGCAAGATGAAGGTGGGCGGAGGGGCTCCGGCGAACGGCGGAGGAGGAGCCCCGATTCGCCAAGACCGAGGGTCCTGGGTTGGTCTAAGAAGATAGAACGATGGAGAAGGCGACGAGGAACGATATGGGATGCGAATGGCGGGCGGAAACAGTGGGGTTTACGGTGAAGAAGTCGCCGGAGCGGAGCTCCGGCGAACTTCGAATTTTGGTTTTTAAACTACAGGAGTTAACTAAGACCTAATCTAATGACTGGAATGGGAAACTAACATTAAAAGCGAACTAAAAATGCATAAAAGAGCAGCTCTTATACCTGGGGGCCTCCAGGGAGCAGGGCGGACGCCGGAGCTCCGCCGCGTCAAAATTCTCCGTCCTCCGGCCAAGTCGAGGCGCTGGGCGACTCCCCCTGTCACGAGGAATGGTCCAGGAGCAAGATCAAGGCGTTTGGGTGGAATGAAAATGGCCAAATTCGAGGAAGGAGGCGGAGCTTTTTATTTATAAACATTGGCAAGGGGCCTTATTACCCGGCGATTATTGGCTGATCCAATGAACATCTCGTTGATCTTTGATTTCGGCGGGCATCATGGAAGATTAGGGAACAATTCTTGCGAAGGAAGCGTTGTCGATTGATGGATGGAGTGCCCGGGAAAAAGGCATGAAATCGGGGGAGTAGACAGTTCAGAGACGCCAGGCGAGGGATGGGACAGTTGACCTGGGAGTCAACGTTGGCCGGCGCCTCATTGGGCCACGTAAGCCGCTACGAGACAAAGTAGCAAATCTGAAGGAAGATTGATTTATTTGACGCCCTAAATAATTTTATTAATTTTTTCTTATAAAATAAAAAATGTGTATTATTTCATCTAGTATTTATTTATGATTTTTATTGAATTTTTCGAGGTGTTTTGTTATAGTTTTATTTGGATAATACGTATATTTATGTATTTACATGTATTTTCATGTATTTTATTTTTAATTAGTTTATTTTCTTTTATTATTTTATTGGCTTATTTTATAAATTTAAGATTTATTTTTGTGAGTATAAAGATATTTTTGTTTGATTTTTATAAGTTTATTTGTATTTTTAAATAAATAGGTCTATGTATGTATACTTATAGGTATTTTACCTATATATTATATATGTTTTATTTATTTAATGAATTTTATTTGTCTTTATTATGGATTTGTATTTTTAATAGGTTATATATAATATATACATCATTATAAAAATATAAATGAATAAAGAATAAAAGAATGTTTTCCTCTTTTATTTATGTACATTAGGTAGCATAGGTATTTTGTCTATGTATTTTATAGACTTATTTTTATTTTACAAGTTCTTTTTGGTTTTCTTTTACTTTTATTATGTACATGTATTATATACATTATTTACAAGATTCTAAAAATATGAATTTATAAAAATAATGAATATTGAATAAAATGAATATTTTAATCATGTATTATGTACAAGAAGGGCCAAAAACCTAACTTTCATAGATGGACTCCAAAAATTATGAAGTCAATTTTATAAAATAGTTTATGAAATGCTATATACAATTAAAGTGAGCTTGGGTGATTTGGAGTTTTTATTTGCAAGAGATGGGTCTGTGAAGTTGAGATTTTGGCTTTTTATTTCGTGTATATCATGTACACTGTGTATTATTTTTACACAAACTCAATTTTGTATTTTTATTTATATTATTATCTACAACTTTCATGAACAAAGTTTCTTTATTTGATGAATAAATAAATATGTACAAAATAGGTGCCAAAAATGCATAAATGAATGGAGTATTTATTGGATAATTGGCCCTTATCTCCCCCTACTTTATTCCTTGTCGACCAATTCCATGCTGGCCTTGGTCTCGGGGTTAGGGTCATAAAATATTTGCAATATTTTATTCCTTTTTCTTTTCTTCTCTTTATTCTATAATTTTGGCATTAAAAACCTTATTTAATGCACAATAAATACAAGAAACAATGAATGCTTATTATATACAAATTAATGCTATTTACATGCATTTGCTGGGGTTTTTGAGGCCAAAATGATAGAATAAAGGTGATGAAATGGAGATTCATCAAGCATAAAGTGTAAATACCTTATTTTTATTTTGAAAAATTAATTAAAAATCACCAAAAAATAGAAAAAATTAAAACAAAAATATTTCATGTTTTGACTTTTTAATAACGGCCATTTGCTATTTTTAATTGAATTTCTAAATATTTTCCACGTGGCCTGCTTCCACTGGTCCACGGGGACATTGACCCCCCGGTCAACTCCCCCCCCAGGACCACCCCATCCCGGATCCGTTCCCGCAACCCGACTTCTTGACATTTCACACACTCGATCCGATTTTGGAATCCGTTAACTCCGGGCCCTAATCCGAGCTTGATCATCCCTGATCCACGCCCGGGGTTGATTTTGGGGATCCACGCTCTGAGCTGCTCGCCTGACCTACCGATAGCCGGACCCCTAGAGGTATAAAGTCCCAGCTCCGCCACTTCATTCTGCATCTTTGGCTCGTCATTTCTCCACCCAGTGACCTCCATCTTCCGCGCGAGAGTGACAGCTTGCCCCGGAGGTGTAGCAGCGAGGCAGAGGGTGCTCGAACCACTGATCCGGCGAGCTAGCACCGCCGTGCTCCGCCCAGAGCAGGAGCTCGAGCCTCGGACGACGACGGTTCTCGAGGCAAGGACCCAGAGCACCAGCGGCTCTTCCCCAGTCGATCCCTCCACCCAGGTAGCTTAGATTCTTTCCAATTTTCTCTGATTTTGATTTAGCCCCAATTCGCGCCGTCGCCGACCTTCGCTGATTTTGACCATCTTACCCTCCCGTTCGATCATCGGTATCCTCCATCGCACTCGCCTTCCTCCCACGCACGTTCTACGCCCCTCCGCTCAACCCAGCTCGCACAGGAGCTGGGGATTCGAGCTCCTCCGTCCACCTCTCGCCGGAGCTCGACCACCACGCCTCACCGTTCACTATCACCACGCCTAACGGGGTCGAGGCACTTTGCCCTCGACCCGCGAGCGTTTTGCTGTGCTTTGCAGGTACCGTCGAGCCCATCTGAGGGTCCGACCATCCAGGAGCAGGCGCTTGACCTCCGCCGACCTCACCGGAGCTCCCCAGGGCTCCGTTGAGTCATCGGAGGCTACCATTCGACGCGAAGGGCCCCCCGCTATCTTCTCTGATCATCAGAGGCCTTCGAGGAGGAGTACAACACCTGCACGAGCCCGACGAAGTTCGCCGGAGCCCAGTTCTTCCTCCATCCTCTAGGACCGTCAGATCGACTCCCAGCTCCAGTTGTCATCACAGCCGTTCATCTGAGGAGTGATTAGCAGCGTCAGATCCATCTGAGGGTCGATCTCCACCGTCGATCCAGCGAGGTTTAGCCACCGTGCCCGTCCACCGTTTGATCTTCCATGTGGCAGCACCTGGACCGATCGATCAGCGTCGAAGACCCAGCGTTGGGCACCACCCCTTCCCAGCCGTCCGATCATTGACGTGGCGCCCATCCGTCAGCCTGCGTAATAAAGGGTAATTTATCCCTTAGGCCCTTAGTTTTAGCTGTGTTTTCTTTTAGTCCTGTAATTATTTTTCGCATTTTATTTACGTTAGGTAAATTGCACTCTGGACCCTGTTCTATTTGGTATTTACATGTATACCCCTTTGCGTAGTCTGTCACGTGCATCGACACGTGGTCTGTTGGGTTAATTGCATGTTTAGGCCTTTATTTCCAGGTTGTTATGAAATGAATGAAACCTTTCAGTTAATTGCATTTATACCCCTGTGCGTGGATTGATTTGTGCATGTGCGCTTATTTGTGGGTAATTTACAAACAGATCCTCGGACTTTTGGTACCTGTTATCAAATAGTCCCAGAACCTTGTTTTCTTCGCATATAGGTCCCTGTGTGCCCCAGACATGCGCGATTTCGTGGGAAAATTGCACCGGGCCCCCTGGAGTTTTGGTTATTTACATTCAGGTCCCTGTGCACTGTACCTAAGTTTTATTTTTGAATAAAATAGCAAATCAACTCCAAAATCAATGAAAATTGGGCACATGGCTCCTGCCATGTTGTAAAATTTTCTAAAATTTTTGGGGACATTTTTGTTTTGATTTGATATTTTTAAAAAATCAAAAACAGCCATTTTTGTTAATATTTGAAAAAAATATTAAAACTTATCTAAAAATTACAAAAAAATAGCTAGTATTTAGTTTGTTGTGTTTGATTTTCTGGCCAATTTTGGCCATTTTTCATTATATAAAACTCTTAAAAATTGAAAAACGCCTAAAAACTCATAAAAATTCTAATAATTAATCTAAAAACCCAAAAATAATAATTAAGGTACCTAAATTCTCCTTGTTTCTTTCTCTTTACAGGAAAATTACCTCCAGGCTTATTGGGGACTTTTAGATATTTTATCTAAGTCCCTCAAGCTCGGCTGGACAGTGCCTTCATTTTCTTGCATTGTTTCATTTTTAGAAAATTAAATAAAAATCAGAAAAATCTCAAAAATTCACTAAAAACAGTAAAAATCATAAAAAGCATAAAAAAATTTTTATTTGAATTTTTGGTTTATATTTGAGTGTTTAAATAATTGTTTGAATTTAAATTATTCTCTTGTTTTCTTAATTTCTTAATTATTTAAAAATCCCAAAAAATATAAAAAGCCTAAAAATCCACCAAAAATACCTTTTATTTTATTTTATTTTATTTTATTTTTGAGACTACTTCGTAGGCCGCAAGGCCATCTCGTGCTCCTTGTGTTCGACCATGGTCGCTATACCAGGTTAAACTAATAGCAGGACCACTATTTGATTTTGAGTTGATTTTATCTTATTTGGTGGTCTCTTTTTCTTGATTGACACACGAGCGATTGAGGTCGCAACGACCATTTGAGATATACCTAATCTACCTCGCTTGCTCGATTTCCGTGTCATCAAGGTCCGACGAAGCGGAGGAGTTGGACCTCGATTCGCAGAGCTGGAGAAGCTCTGGTTGATCTGATGCGTGGGTTAAGCGTGGAACGCGTAGGGAAATGAAATGAGGTGAAGCGAGGGGTCGGATGGTGCGTAGATCAGGGTAGAGAGGTTCGCCGGAGCTGGACTCCGGCGAACTTCGATCTGAGTCTAATCGAGCACCTAAGGTCCTACTGATTATTCTAAAGACTGGATTAACGATTAAAAACTAAAACTAAGCTACAAAATGAGATAAATCAGCTCTTATACCTGGTGGTCGACCAGGGAGCAGGACCTCCGGCGAGCGGCGGCTGTGGGCACTTCCTTCGACTCCTCCGACCGACTGAGACTGCCAGGAGTACCCCCCTGTCACGAGGATCCTTCAAGGGCTGGAATTGAGGGTGCAAAGCGACCGAAGGGAGACCAAAATGGGGGAGGAAGTCGAAGGAGTTATTTATAGACATGGGTATGTACCCTTATTGACCGGGGCACCACGAAGAATCGGCAGGTTAGATGGTCGATCTGGGTTGGTGGCGATGATGTACAATGATCGGGGACGTTTTGTCAGAAGACGTCGATGGCCAACGATGGACGAGTCGAGCGGGAAAAAAGGAGGAAAATGGGGGACTTGATGGTTCTGACGGGAGTTAGAGGCGCAGGGGGGAGTTGACCAGAGGTCAACAGTCCCTGGCCTCTGATTGGCCCACATCAGCCCGATCTTGACCCAATTATTAGACATAATAAATGATTTAATTAAAATTTATTTATAAAATAAAAAATGTTTATTAACTGACGTAGTATTTTTTTATGATTTTTATTTATTTTTTATGTATTTTATTATGGTTTTATTTTAATAATGTATTTATAGGTATATTTATATGTATTTATTTTTATTTTGTTTATTTTTATTTTATTATTTTATTTTCTTATTTTATAAATTTATAACTTTTTTTTGTGAGTATAACTATATTTTTGTTTAATTTTTAAGAGTTTATTTACATTTTTAAATAAATAGGTATAGGTATATGTAGTTATACTTATAGGGATTTTACCTATATATTATGTATACTTTATTTATTTTAATGTATTTTCTTGGTTTTTATTTTGGATTGGTATTTTTAATAAATTATATGTAATATTTACATTATGATAAAAATATAGATGAATAAAGAATAAAAGAATAAAATCCCCTTTTATTTTTGTACATACTCAACATAGGTATTTTGCCTATGTATTACATAAGCTTATTTTATTTTTCAAATTCCTTTTGGTTTTCTTTTAATTTTAATATGTACATGTATTGTATACTTTATTTACAAATTTCTAAAAATATAAGTTCATAGAAATAATGAATGAAGAATAAATTGAATATTTTATTCGGGTAGATTGTACAATAGGGGGTCAAAAACCTAACTTTCACAGATGGGCTCCAAAAATTATGAAACCAATTTTATTAAATAGTTCTTGAAAAACTATATACAATTAAAGGTGAGTTTGAGTGATTTGGAGTTTTTATTTGCAAGATATGGGTCTGTGAAGTTGAGATTTTGACTTTTTATTCTGTGTATAAAATGTATACTGAATATTATTTTTATAAAACTCAATTTTGTATTTTTATTTACATTATTATCTACAACTTTCATGAACAAAGTTTCTTTATTTGATGAATAAATAATTATGTACAAAATAGGTGTCAAAAATGCATAAATAAATGCATGAATAAATGAGGTATTTATTGTACACTGGCCCTTATCTCCCCCTACTTTATTCCTTGTCGACCAATTCCATGCTGGCTTTGGTCTCGGGGTTAGGGTCATAAAATATTTGCAATATTTTACTCCTTTTTCTTTTCTTCTCTTTATTCTATAATTTTGGCATTAAACGCCTTATTTAATGTGTAATTAATACAATGAATCATGAATGCTATTATGCACAAATTGATGCTCTTTACATGCATTTGCTGGGGTTTTTGAGGCTAAAATGATAGAATAAAGGTGATGAAATGGAGATTCATCACCCATACTTCAAACTTCCCAAGTGATAATGGCTTCATTATGACTGAGAACTTCTTCTGAGAAATACAATGGTCTGGAAGTGGTCGAGCATCCGTGCTCCATCATAAATATGACTAACCTCTTGGTTGAGCATCCGTGCTCCATCGTAAATGTCATTGACCTCTTGTACCACTGCCTAGATGCTTTATTCATGTCATAGAGACTTCCACTACAAAAATAAAAGTCATACATACTTATGGGTTGGATATCTTGTGGAGGGACATCTCTCCCTTAAGGGTCTCTACTATGGTAGCACATTTGAAGAAGAACTCTCCTTAACATGGCCATTGTCACCATCATTAGCCTCTACATCATCATCATCAATAGGAGAGGAGGTCTTGGGAATATCCTACACTTTCCTTGCATCTTGAAACTACTCAGTTGAATCACATGCCATGGCATGTGGAGCACTCTACAGAGGAACCGATTCCAAATCAATTGGCTCATAGAATCCCAAGAGGTGATCATCTGCAGTTCTATGTATATCTTCAATTGTTTGATCTTCATAGAAGACTACACCCCTTCTTCACATGAGCTTCTTCTTAACAGAATCATACAATATGTAACCAAGCTCATCTTGACCATATACCAAGAAGATGCGATGCTTCATCTTTGAATCCAACTTGGACCTTTCATCCTTGAGAGCATGCCCAAATGCACATCATCAAAAGACCCATAAATGGTTGTATGAGATATCCTTTTCATGCTAAATCATATTAGAAACATCACCATCCAAGGGTACACGTGGAGATATTAATAACATGAATGTCAGTAAAAAGAGCTTCACCCTAAAAGGAAATAGGAAAATTATCCTGAGATAGGAGACATCAGACTCTCTCCATCAAGGTCATGTGTCATTCTCGATGTTACACCATTCAACTGTGGTGTCTTAGGTGAAGTCTTCTGGTACCTTATACCATGAGATCTGATATAGTCATCAAATGGATCAGTGTCACTACCATTTTCACTGCAGATATGCTTAAGCATCTTTCCAGATAGTCACTCCACTTGCACATGAAAGTCTTTAAGATCTCCAAGGACTTAGTCCTTCCTCTAAAAGTCATAGATCCAAATCTTCCTTGAAAAACATCAATGAATCAATAAATTAAAGTGCACCATCAAGAGAACTTACTTTAATGGCATTGCTATGAAGAAGCTCATATGCATGTGTTTTTCTTGATGGGGAATGGATCTTGAAGGAGACTCTCTTCTGCTTCCAAGCCAAGTAATGTATACATCTCTCTAATTTTACCTTCTTCACATATGGTAAGATGTTCTTTTTCAGCGAGCACTACAACCCTTTCTCGCTCATGTGGTCCAATCTTTGATGCCACAACTCAATAGAATAGGTATCTTGAGCACATGTTCCACATCATGGAGAATTGATGCATTCACGATATAAAAATTGTTGCTACACTTCTTGCCATGAGCAACAACGAAGGATCCTCGGGTAAGCTTTCACTGCCTGCCACCAAAAGTGTTGTGGTATCTTTCATCGTCAAGTTTCCATGTATAAATACAATTCAAGTGCATATCAGGTGCATGCCATGCATTCTTGAGTGTCAACAACACTTCATTGGTATTCTTTAATGCAACATTACTAATGTTAACAACATGAGACAACGAATCATTCCTCATCTAAAGATGGCTCTCTTAGATGTAACAAGCAATTCAGAACCACAAGCAACAAGCCAGAAGTATCATCTTGGATGGCATTCACCATCACCTCATCACAAACAATGAAGAGCTCATGCTGTGCAGTTGCAACAACATTGTCATTCTTCTTTTCATGCTTGTCGCCTCCATTGTTGCCATCTCTCTTGAGCAGGAAGCAGTACCTCTTAATGTGTCCTTTCTTCTTACAATAGTGGCACTCCATGTTTTGGTATCTAGACTCGGACTTACTTTTGTTGTTATCTCTTCCCTTGTCATTATTGGTTATGCTCCTACCCACGTTCTCGGTAACAAGAACCTCTGGATATAAGGAGCTTCCTTGGGATTTTCTTCTTATCTCCTCATTAGAATGCATGAATTAACAATCTTTAGAGAAACATCCCCATTTACTGCAGAGTTGGTAAATGGAACTCTGAAAGTCTCCGAAGATACTAGCAAAGTAGCAAACAATAGTAGTATCAATACCTCATATAACGACATGTGCTGCAGACTTGGTCTACGAACGGGGATTACTAGCCTAGACACTTGTTGGGCTTGGGTCCAACTAGAGTCCTCAACTACAACCTAAAATGCTTAAGCCCAAGTTGTCTAGTAGTACGTCTCATTAGTTATTAGCAACTACCACACTTGTGATTACTAGATGTGATACTATGTTTGGGGTGCTATAATCACCCTCACTTATATTCGTAACGTCCTCGTTGTGCATCTCACGACCTACTTCCAGTAACAGTGGTGGCTTCACCTCTTGGGCAAACCTTTCCACTATTTAAGGGAATCGGCTCTGATACCATATGTAATGTCCTGGGCCGTAAACCCGATCCATTAACGAGGATTAGTGGCCCAGACAACCTATTGGGATTGAGATCAACAGGAGCCCACAACCACAATCCAAAATACGTAAGCCCAAGTTGTTTAATAGTAGGCACAACTACTTATAAACTACTATCATACTTTGTGCTTACTAGATGTGATACTATGTTTGATGTGCTACACTCTGTCTTCAAACTTAATGCACATACCCATCAAATGACTTGTAATACCTTGGAAATCATTGAGAAAATCTAGTGCAGAGCTGCCCTCCTTGAACCTCAAGTTCACCAATCTCTTGAGAAGAAATAAATTGTTACTTCTTATCTTAGTGCATAAAGATTTTCCAGCTTTAACCATGGGCTTTGAGCATGAATTTCATTTTGGATGTGGTTGTAAACATTTTTTAACGAACAACTATCTAATGAAGTTGCATACTTTCTCATGCTCAAAATCACATTCTTCATTTGTTTTGGCTTTGGGCTTCTGGATGGAGAACATCCGAATCCGTAAATTGTAATTAGTCCCATTTAGACTAGTCATCTATTCGAATCAAAATCTGATTTGTAATCTTCCATTGAACAAACTTCGGTACAACTTTGTTGGAAACAAATACATAGAAATGATGCTGAAGCGTGGATCAAACAAAGTACTTGGTGCATCAGGAAAACAAATGGTGACATGAACAACGAGCAATCCTAATAACAAGCAAGCAACCGCATGTACAAGAACTATAAGCAACCACAAAGTGCACGAGGGGTTTTAATGTGAAAACCCTAACTATAAGCAACCACAAAGTGCATGAGAACATAGAGAACGGATCCTCTGCTGTAAATGACAATTACAACCGATGTTGTAATCCAGGTGGTCCCTAGGATGAGAATCGAATGACCTGCAGAGGAGGTCGGGGATAATGGGCTCACATCTCGAGGTCGTTCATTTGTGATCGGACGACTCTGCCATTTACAGTGTGCTTTGCTATATCAGACGATCCTTTCTAGAGAACCATACAGGAATCTACGTGCAAATGGGAGTGCAAGAGTGCTCTTCCGCATGAGGTATTCTTCTAGAAGAGCAACATTTCAGTGGAGAAAATCTCATGAAATTCTTGCATGAAATTATGGCCTCCCAGCACAAGGACAAGGATGGGTTGATCAGACATAAGCGTGGCAGAGTTGGGACACGTTCATTGGAGGGCTCTTCCCTTTTGGAGGCACTATTTTGAATTGGAAAGTTCCGTGTGCGTGGCCTGAAGGTGGCAATGGTGGGTGCGTGTACTATGATGGTGAGGGGTGAGTAGATGCATACGCATATGCATGCATATATGGCTTGTGCTCTTTTCATCGGCTGTCCGGCAGGACATGGGTTATCTGCTATAATATAACATATATTGTATTACGTGGACTGTCCGATCGAAATCAAACTGCCTTCTAGTGGGCGGAGGATAGTGTGCTCCCTATGAGAGCTGTCCGATCCGGATTCTCGCTGTCCAGCAAGCACAGGATTTCATCTCATGCTTCGGTTTCTACTTTGTGCCTTGTCACATTTTTTATATATGGAGGGACGTTTCGTTGCTGCCTAAGCTTTCCAAGCACGGGCCTCGATCAGGGAAAAGACAATATGTCCACTCCATCTTTCTGTTCTCGTAATACCCTTTTCGGTAGGAGAATAAGTAGGAATAAGGATGTGGAATAAGGGGAATAAGAGTCTATTCTCCGTTCGGCTGGAGGATAAGAATAAGGAGAATAAGGTGAAATAATGGTAGGTAAGGTGGGATAAAGATAGGAATAAGAGTAAAATAAGATGAAATAATGAGGAATAGTCGTACCACGGAGAACCGTGTTGGGACTTATTCCCCTTATTCCATTCCCCCTTAACCTCCTACCGAACACGCCCTTAGCATTGGTGTTTTTTTAAACCAATGCCATACGAAGGGGTAGATGTACAAGGAATGGTATGTAGAGAAGCGAAGAGGTAAAATTTGCTTGAACACATGGGCTTGGGAAGACGAGGCAAGGAGGAGTGGAATGGTTGCCGACCATAACGTATAATTAAAAGCAGAGGATGGGTATGATGGTGATGCATGGAGGGACTCGTGTATGTAAAGCTTTCAACATGGGTAAAATGAGATGTAGGGAGTCGTGGGAGATTTGCCTCCCCCTAGTGGGCGGCTAAGAAGTAC
This sequence comes from Ottelia alismoides, assembly GCA_037367405.1. Lineage (NCBI taxonomy): Eukaryota > Viridiplantae > Streptophyta > Magnoliopsida > Alismatales > Hydrocharitaceae > Ottelia > Ottelia alismoides. The sequence continues at coordinate 24,094 of JAZKJV010009326.1, read as the reverse complement.
ATGCAATTTCATGTATATGTGTATGTATGTATGTGTGTATATATATATTAAAAATATTTAAAGGCTCCTTAGATACTTATGGTGATTATTATAACGTATAGTACAAACGTTTTTATGTTCATAATTTTGAATATTTTTATGTATTTTAGGGTGTTATGCATTTTATATTATTTTTTAGAGTAATGCGTCTTTTTTAGTGTTTTTACACTTATGCCTCCAATATATATAGGAAAGGTTTTTGGTACGATTTTGATTTTTTTATGAGATTTTTACCCGGCAGACCCTGTATTCTTTGTCAATGACCTCTACAATCTTTGAAACATCGTAATTTCTCTCTCACCCCTGTAAACTTGTTAACCTTTATCCTACAGACCCTGTGGTTAACTCTCATCCATTTAACCGTTCAAACCAACCGGATTCTGTTATCTTCTTGTATACTATACCCAATTTATTTATCAAATTTACTAGAAGTGTCATTCCCTCCTACCCTCCACCTCCAGCTGCCCCTCCCTCGCACCGTCCACCTCCATCTGAACACGTCGCCTCCCTACAGTGTCCCCTTCCCCGATCCGCCTCCGCCCCTGCTCGAAAACCCCCCTCCCCCATTGGGCGACCTCCCCTGCTCGCCAAACACCTGAACGAAGCCCTCCCCCGTCGAAGTCTCTCACCCGCCCCCCGTCGAAGTCCCTCACCCCTCCCCTCCCTGTCTCGCCGCCACCTGCAGAGCCCCCCTCCCGGTTCCCGTCGCCTCCCCTCTTCCCCTGCGGAAGCCCCCCCGGGCCGCCTCCCCCTCCAGAGCCCCCCCCCCCCCCGCTGCCTTCTTCCCCTGCGGACCGCCGGCATCAGCCCTGTCGTCTCTCCCTCCGGCGACCTCATTGTTGTTGCCTCCTATGGCGTCAGTTTCTGGAAAGGAGACTTCCGTGTTCTCGAAACAGAAATGACGGTATTCCACGTCCGTAGTCCCGACAACTATGCCATCGTCGTCACCACCGGTGGCTGGCCCTGCTGGTCCACCGACTCCACTGTATGCTTCCACCGCAAGCCTGACGACGACAGGTGGAGCATCTTTGCTGTGGATCTTGCCTCCAATGTCCTTGAAGCGACATCCGAGCCCCGCCGCATCACACCGCTAGGGATACACTGCTAGAGCCCGCTCGTCCGCCCGCCAACCAGCCGCTTCAAGCTCCTCCAGTCGAGCCCTCCCTGGCGGTGCAGTGGGAGGGGAAGTTAACTCTAGATGTTTGGATTATTTTTTATTTTCTTGGTTAATTCTAGCCGTCGGATCATGGATCGGTTAGATTAACTCATTTCTAACTCAAGGAAGTTAACTCTAGACGTGTCAATTTAACGGTAGGGTTCGTAGGGTAAGATGGAGCAAGTTTATGGGGGTGAGGGAAGAATTACGATGTTTTAAAGGTCATATAGGTTCTTGATCTTTTGTAAATTTCTACACTACTCTCAAGACATAACTACAAAAAATACAAGGTACAAAGATTATCAAATATACTTTCCATAAAGTACAAAAGCTTGATTTTATGTTGCACATTCATACAATAGGGGTCTATAAACATGTTGTACTATTCAACTTATTTCCTTCTATTGATCCGCCAATACGATATCAGATTTTTATTTCTCCTTCCATTCTTTGTCAGAGAAATTTGGAGTTATGTTTCACATCGCATTGCATGCCTAAAGTTCTATTGTTTCAACGAGTAATCTTCGAGCATTCTCCTAGCTCTGTAAAATCATTCTTTACTTTATTTTGTGTTACATGAATATTTATTAGGGAGATCATGAAAAATCCACAAGGAGAGCGTGAAACCATGAGGAGCCAAGAGCCCTAACCTCAATGTGAAGAATAAATTTCCCCTAGAATAACACGTCAAAGGAGATTAAAAAAAAGATTAGGGAGGGCATTCAAAACTAAGATATCACATGAGTTATAGTTGAACAAGAAAATGAGCATACAATGCATAAAATAAAGAGATATTTTATTTAAAAAAATAAAAGTTGATAATATATATAGAGGGTTGATCTTATGGGAGCTAAAATCTACAAGGGGGCGTTCGGATGACTGGGGAGTTTATCCCCTGTAACCCACTTCTTGTCCTTTCTATGTGGATCCCACTTTTTCTCTTTTTAATACATTATATCAATTAATTCTTTTTATCAATTCCATAGAAAAATAATATATTAAACCATCATATCATATAAAAACTATAAACTACTACACTTCTACTCATTCTTCTAAACTTAAATACTATCACATCACAATAACTACACACTTTTCCAAACTTCAATACAATCATATCAGAACAAACTCACTTCAAACACACCCCTAGTTTAACCCTCTATCCAAACACCAAAACATAAAAACGGATTACCCTCTATAAGTTTAACCCGCCCTAACTTGCGTACCGAACACACCCTAAGAGCATGAGAGCAGTGAATCTAGACCACCAGATTAGGCTATTCTCTCTCATCCTGCAATCAATGAGAGAGATGACAAATTTTAGTGGTCCAGAATCATTACTCTAATGCTGTCACAGATTTTGGTTCTCACAATATCGATCCCATCTCTCTCCCTTTCTCTCTCTCTCTCTCTCTATATATATATATATATAGGGAAAAGGGAGTATGCACTGGCGGGTGCAGCTAACTAGCTACACCCGACCATTTTTTTTATTGATTTTTTATTTTTTTGAAAAAAACTTATGCAGATTTACTTAGTTTATTGACAAGAATATGTGTTTCAAATTTCATGCAAAACAAACACTCCTAGCATGCCCATCTAGATATGGTCAATTTCAATAATTCTGAAACCGTTAAAATATCATAGCCTTGATGGAGATGATAGAAATGTCGAATTTAGTTGAAATTGGTATGATATCATGGTGATATATGGTGATTTAAATCCCCATAGGTTTCATTTCAAAAACAAAAAAAACCAATGAAAAAAATGCCCGGGTGTACCAGTGCAGCTTCCCCAACCCCATATATATATATATATATATATATATATATATGGGGGTGATCCTGTGAGAGCCATTGGTGAGAGCATGAGAGGAGTGATTTTGGACCACAAGATCCTGTCTTCTCTCTCCTGGTCTTCTCTCTCCTAGTTGAATCTTGTGATCCAGAATCATTCCTTCATACTCTCACCAATTTTAGCTCTCACAGGATCATCCCTCTAATATATATATATATATATATATATATATATATATATATATATATATATATATATTCCTTTATACACGTGATGAAAGAAAACTTGTATCACACAATAATCAAGACGATTAAAATTTAGTAATATATAGCTTAATCTTGGAAAACCTTGCGAAGAACTTCATTTGGTAAAGATTAACAGAGCGCTACCCACCAATTCTATTGGCGTATAATGTTCATAGTCCGTATTTCTACAACTACGTACGCATATAATACAGTACTTCAATCCAAAAGACGCATCCACGAAGTTAATTACAAGCCGTGCCGAAGACAGTTCAACTTGGATCAACTCGAGACGGAGTGGACCAAACCACGAAAGTCTAAAGGTGCTTTCCACGTCTACAGAAATGATGAAATTACCAAACTCCAGAATCGTAAAATAACCTAACAATATTGAATCAGAGACCTTCCGGATCCATACGATACGAACCACCAACATCACATGTGATTTTCCCACGACGTGAAGATCGAGCATCGGGTGCGCAATATCACATGAAGAACCCCATGGAACAGCTAGTGGCGCTTCCATGGACGGCGATAGATCCCACATGATGATGCCCCTTTTATTCGACAGCACCCCCTCTCCAATTTGCCCATTATAAAAGATGCAAAGCTGTATTAATATGACATTCCAAATTCGCCAACCATTAATTAATTAAACCCATGCGACCATAATTACGAAACCAAGAAAGGCCGTCCATCCTATTTAAGCACGCATGGCAGCATATGTATATAAGACCGGCAGAGCCAAGTGACCTGAACGCAAACTATACCAGATGGAGCAGAATTGGGCGCCGGTGTTCGTGATGCTGACGGTCTCCTTCACTTTCGGTATCGGCAACGGCCTCGTCGAGAAGTCCCTCGAGGACGGGCTCAACGGCATGCTTCTTGTCACCGCCAGGCAGCTCATCGCGGCCGTCTTCCTGGCTCCCATAGCCTACTTCAAGGAGAGGTACGACCAGATGGTGCCGCGTCGGAGCACGCTATGTTCAGCTTACTGACGACATTGGATTTCTGCAGGAAGAGCCGGCCGAAGCTCACTTGGAGGATCTTCATCTACATATTTGTTAATGCGCTGATTGGGTAAGTTAACTATTTAAATTCATGTTATGATCTTGTCAATTGTTTTAAATTTACGTCATTGTAATGTTTATTTTATTGCAGTGGATCACTGGCGCAGTACCTGTTCTACATCGGGCTGCAGTACACATCAGCGACGTTCTCGTGCGCGTTTCTCAATTTGATGCCGGTGCTCACCTTCTTGGCCGCAGTATCCATCCGGTACATCACCCTCTCCATCTACTGTCTATGCATTTTATTATATATTTTATTAGAAAAAAGTTTATTATGGGGTCCTCCCACGCAATCTCTGTAGCGGGAGTGATGTGGTAACGTCGAATCTTCGAAAATCTTCGGGGCTGTATTAGCGTGGGATGTGAACAGGACGGCTTCATTATTACGTGTACAACTGTTCTGTAATGATTATGTTGTATTTAGCAGAAATATTAACGCCATAATTAGTATTAGTTATATCCAGCAAAACATGCATAACTACACATGAAACATCATTATTCGCTGTTTGTCTTGATGCAATATATATTGTCCAGTACACGTTACTTCACCAACACCACATTACATATATAGCTCATCAAAAAATTTCCTGCAATTCATCTTCCATGCATTATCGCACAAATATAAAGCTCGCGAGATAAAAATTGCCGTTTTTGAATCTATTTTTCCAATCCAATACAGTAGGAATGGCCTCATCCACCCAAATCTATGTTTAAAAGCTGCAGAAATTTTTAAATATTTGGTACTAAGAAGTATCTGAATGCATCGTCAAATACATGCACATCACGGGTGGTTGGCGCATTCGATATTAAGGAGAATAATACAAGAATTTGGCGTCTTTTACTAAAGGCAGCTACTTCTACAGTTCGAAGGGACCGCTTAAACCTGGATTTAATTAATATTGATCCGCTCCTTTTAACATTATATATATAGTAATGAATCATGTTGCCAAGGGGAAGGGATTCAAATCGACGTCCACCTGATCGTATTCTAACAGCCATGCTACTTGATGACGCTTCTGTGATTACAACAACCGCATGCGTATTTCTGGTCATTGATTGTGTTGCACTCCATACCACTATAAACTATTTTCTGGAATTCGATTGGGATACATAGTGCGTTTGTTTGGATAAGGAACTTAGATATCATGCCATTTGGACGTTATCATAGTCATGGAAGCAAAGCCGAGAGACCAAGAAATAAAAATAGCATGGATCTGTTTGCCTTTCACGATCCAGCAATTAATATTCTTCCTTGTGTACCGGGAAAAGCAATTCCAATGCCCAACAACCTCCCCAACTCGTTCATGAATATACTAATTCCATATGTATCGCATGCTTTGCATGAGCTATCTGGAGCCGACGCTCGAATCTTATCCTGTTTTACAGAGAAAGTACTGATTCATACAAAAGAATGGGGGAGGAAAAATTAGACAGTGTCTGAGATGGTATAATTTTTTATATGTCGTTAGCATCTTCTGGATAAATATTATCGGTAACGCGATGCATATTATCTGTAACAGCAGACTTACCCTGCCTTCTAATAAACCAGACTGAATGTTACAAAGAATATTTAGTTTATTCCAACTATTTCGCTTTTTCCCTTTCCCACCTTCTTCTCTTTTCCCCTCCGCAACTTATTGCAGTTTCCAAAGTTGTATTATTCCAAAAGTGTTCGTCCATTGGTCCAAACTATTTAGTCTTAGGACCATGAGTGCAATCGACTTGGACAGCAAGGACAGATTTCCTCAACATGGTGGGGGAACATAACTAATCTAAATAGCGTTCATAGAAGGCAGTCAAGAATCCTATTCAACAGAGCCCACCTAACAGCTTTCCATGCACAGCTCTTCTTCGTTACGGTGTTCTTATGCTTTATACCATCATAAAAACGTGGAATTCAATCCGCATTACTTCCAATATTAACATCACAATCACGTTATATTCTTCATGTTTATGCAAAGCATGTGCCTTTTTTATTCATATATGCATTAATTCCATTTGTTCGCATCTTCATTAACACAATGGTCCACAGGGTCGAGAAGGTCAACTTGAAGAGCATCATCGGTAAGGCCAAGGTGGTGGCTTCCTTGATCTGCGTTGCCGGTGTGGCCGTGCTCATCTTCTACAGAGGAGCGCTGCTGAAGAATCCGCCACGGCTGCAGACAACGGTTCACGATGCACGGCATTCGCCAGTGGACAGCGGCAACGACAAGGCGGGGAAGTGGATCATAGGGTCACTACTGCTGCTGGCTTGCTGCCTCTGCTGGACGGCGTGGTTCCTCATCCAGTCCAAGATATCGAAGATATACCCGGCTATATATACTAGCAATGCACTCATGTTCTTCCTCGGCTTCTTCCAGGCGGCAGCGCTCATGCTCGCCACCCAGAGGTCTATTCCTCTCTCTACACTTAAGGGAAGGATAGAGATCATCACGGTCATATACTCGGTGAGCGAAACCTATAATTTTTTATAGTAATTAAAGGCTCACATGAATAGAATTTCCTTAAACCCTAGATCAAGTAATGGAAATTTGCTAATTCGTGAATTGTGAAATAGTAACAATATGTAATGGAAATTCTTGAAGGGTTTGATTAACTCAGCATTCGGCTTCCTCGCAATGACGTGGTGCGTCGCAGAGAGAGGTCCGGTCTTCCCCTCCGTCTTCAGCCCTCTCGTGCAGATGTTCGCAGGCATCATAGACTTATGTCTGCTGCATGATCCACTGTACTTAGGAAGGTAAATATATAATGCATGCAACTACATTTATCCTAATTACCGGTTTCTGACAGGTTGCATTACTCAATTGTCGATTAAAATTTCTGAACTTCTTACATTTATCGTACAGTGTCTTGGGCTCTATCCTCATTATCTTTGGGCTCTATCTTCTTCTATGGGCGAAGACCAAGGAGACCGAGGATGTCCAGGTCAAACCCCACGAAGAAGAGAAGGAAGAGGAGACGGTGACCGATGACGTTCATAAGGCGCCCCCCGTCTGATACTATTCGAAATCGGCTGAGAAGACTTTTATTTTTACATCTCTTGTCAGTTGTATCGATATCTTCGAAGTTGAGAGGAGCCATAACCATTATGTTTCATACGTGTTTATGATTGCAAGTCTTCTTCCTAAGAGAATCAGAACATACATGCGCGTTTCAGTATGGGGTAACTATAAATTGAATGATTTCTCCTTATGTCGTGATCTTTAAGTTTTATGGGTATATATATGCAAACTCATGTTTGTGCAAACAGTGGTTTGATAAGGAAGCATCAAAATCTCCCGGTCATCTTCCACCATATAAGACGTCATATTCAACGTGATTAGTGCATTGGAAGGCGAAGGAATGCATCCCCAACGTTGATATGCATCTTCCTCGAATAAAAGTCCTCTAGTATTACGAATTCTACAATACTTCCTTTTTTTAGATCAGGATTCATTCAATCAAAAGAGACCTATGCATCAAAAGAGTTCCAAATAACAAAACCAACTGGGAGCTCGGTATTTTGTACGATTGGTAAGTTCACCCGGACATAGACCAAAAGAAGAAAATAGGAAAATTCATAAGCATACAAAGATCTAATGATAAGATCACAAAAAGAGGATGCCAAAATAAAGTCCTCCGTTAGGTGGCCCAAATCTGTTTATTTAGAAAAAAACGATCACGAGAATCCATTCATCAAACCACAGAGGAGTTTAAGGTTACAAAAACAAATAGCAAGTGGCCAACTGCACAGGAGCAATCACACGCACAGCAAAAGAGTCACTCTCCACAAAACTGAACCGGATTGTCTGATGTGGGCCAAAATGTAGCAGAATTTGCTGTGGTCATGGGAACCGCTCGATATTGATCTAGCGGTTTGCACAATTTTAGACTTTTTGTGGATCTGTGTATCGTACAAAATTGTGTGAACCGCTAGATCAAGATCGAGCGATTCCCACGATTACAACATGCACTACACCATAGCAGAAGATCCTTTCTTTCACAAAACAACCACAATCTGAAGTTCAGTCCAAACAAAAGCAACGACCACAGAAACTCATAAGACAAACAAAATCCCTCCACATCCTAAGGAGGCACCACCGTGTAGGGCACCAGAACAAACAAGGCTAATAAAGCCCAAAACTCAGCGATACGCAGGAGGCGATTTCTTGCTGTCACCACCCTCGAAGGGGGGACGGATCGTCTGCTGTAGGGGGGAGGGCAGCAGAGTTTATTGTAGGCGTGTGTGCTGCTCGATCTTGATCGAGCGGTTCTCATGATTTTGCACTTTTTGTAGGCTCGTACCGTACAAAATCGTGTGAATCACTCAATCATGATCGAACGACTCATGCAAATACAGCAGCAAAACACCACAGCAGAGGATCTCTTTGCCCTTGGAGGGGCTCTTTGCAGTCTTAGGAGTCGATTTCCTGGCATCTTCCACTTTCAGATCTGAAAAGTAGCACCAGAATATAGAAGATCCCGTCAAAAGAATAGATAAGCGTTAAAAGTTCTGATTTTTAAGGATTGGCAAAATAGCTCTCTGTTAATGGTAAGCTAAAGCCTAAACGCACCAAGCAAACTTGTACTGCAATTATTTTCTCTATCGATACCGGTATACAATCGCTTGCATTCCTGCATCAGGCATTCCAAATCAACCATCAAATCGATGCCCTCATTGTAAAATGTTGCCAAGGTTTATCGAAATAAAATTGTAGCCGGAGAAATCTTCATAAGAAAAAGGTTGTCCACGTGATGTCGCCCTTCGCATAATACATTGAGTTACAAGGCATTTTTTTGAAGAGGTGAGTGTAGTTTTCGTTGTCGCGGTGACAAAGAAAGCAGGAATTAACAGAATAAATATTCATTTTGTATAATAGGTCTTGTGTATAGATTTTGTTGTGCGCCAATAACCACAAGAAGGTAAGATATTCTAGGGTCAAAAATATTTGACCAAAGCTTTTTTGTGGAGAGATGAGCTGATACCGTCAGATACAAGAAGCTTATATATCAATTTTTTTTTACAGAAAAAGTTGCAAAAGATAATATGGACGGAAAGGAGCAAAAGTCCGAATATGTATTTCCAATCACAGATGCAATACTGTCCAGCCTTATTTTGAGACTACAATAGGGCCCAATTGGTGCTCTATCATGCAACCTTTTGAACCAAATATTTCTAACTCCCTATGAATTTTGCCCTTGTTTTACCGAAGTGCATTTGTTTCGGGTCAACTCCCAAATGTACGGGAACTCCTCCTTTAGTGGAGGGCTTCCCAGAAGCTTGTCACTCCAAAGGGAGGACAGATTTCCATCACCAAGATTTTTACTTATAACAAAACGAAGCCTCAAAGAACTCTTGGAGATGTCCTTCCGGTCTGGGGCACCAACTTTCCATCTAAGGTCTTGCGAAACAATAGGCCCACCTCTATAATAGTACACACTAAAAACTCGGGGTGCACATGGATCGGAATGATTCGGATTTTAGTTTAGTCCGTATCCAACCCAACATTAATGGATTTTTGCTTTTTCGAATCCAATCCAATCCATTAGATTTCTAAATCCAATCCGATCCAATCCATCGGATTACGGATTGGATCGGATTGGTTCGGATTTTATACTTACAATTTCCCGTCTAATAATCTACTTTACATGTCTATACTTTACAGCAAACTAGCCATTGAACATCCGAATAATGACTTAAAAATTGATTATATGACTAGAAGTAAAGAAAAGGAAAAAATATATACAAGTTAAAGTTGAAGAATTCCATTAATCCATTAATAAAAATAATGCGGTAGTTTGTTTTTTGCAACTGGTTTCTATAAATGATTCCAATAAAATAATATAAGTTCAAATAAGGATACAAAGAGAAGTTAGATATATAAAAAATGTGATCTTTGTGATCGGATATTGATGAGGTCCATGATTGACTTAGAATATTAAGTTATGCGAAATCCAATCACTCACAAGAACATCCTTCAAGGCTTTATAATATACCATTAAAAATGAGAATCGTAGAACATTCATACTCGATTGAGTATGCAAGACAAAAATAACTTAAATATAGCCAACCAATTAAGCATCATTCTTCTCATTTAAAATGGACTTGAACTGAAATTTATTTGTAATATTATATCTATAGTCAAAATATGCAAATTATATGAAAACGTGAATAAAAAATATATATCAAATTAAAAATGAAATGAATTAAAATAATGCTCATTTCTTCTTAGATGGGTGTATGTTATTGATCCAATCACTAAAATAAGATTGCAATCTAGAGCAAGTAATATGTAAGTTGAAAATGTAATAAAAATATTTAACAAATGTATCCAGCACATATCCCAAATCTATTATCTTTTAACGAAGATAAGAAGAGTGGCGCCATATGGGAGCCAAATGGTATCGCCTGGGAGGGGATTATGTTGTTTGAGACAGGTGACGACATCGCGGGGAAGGGGGCATGATAAAATTTTTTGGGGAGGAATAACATTGTGCAAGAGGGGGGCATCATCGAAATGGACTAAGAGGGAATCGGGACAAATTTTGTTGGCCAATAGTGAAATGAGAGAGAGGGAACTGTGAGAGGAACAACGGAAAATGGATTTATAATTTTACAAGTTATATGCACACTTTATTATTTTGGAGATTTAACATTTGTCTTTCAAGAGAGAAGAAAGGGTGATATCAAGAGGACTTATATCCAAGATTGATATGAAAAAAATGTGTGAATGACATTGATTATGTCCTTAGAGAGAATTCGAAATAGGTGCGCATAGATATTATGTATGTATGTATGTATGTATGTATTTATGTATGAATTTATGTTTGCATGTATCTATATGCACGCATGTGTGTTAACGGATTGGATTGGATCGGATTTTGGTAAAGATCCGATCCAATCCATACTTAACGGATTTCAAAAATTCCAATCCGATCCGATCCATTAGAATGATAAAACCAAACCAATCCAATCCAATAGCATCAGATTGGATCGGGTTACGGATTTTATTCGATCCGTGTGCACCCCTACTAAAAACTCAAAAACCCAAGGTTTCTTACGATCTATGATGAAAAATGAAATTTTCGTTAAGGGGGAGTTTTTGAAGTTTTGTAAGTCAATAATGCTCCAACCATCATTCTCTTTGGGGTAGCAAATCACTATAAGAAATGTGTTGTTTTACTAGCACTAACTGGCGACCACTAGTAGTGGATTTGGGATCACAATAGCTAATGGAAGCACATTCCCACAACTAGTGGTCGCATAGGTAAATATGCGACCACTAATTTGAAGCGGGCAATTTGACGCCTCATTATGTGATTACATTGGGTCTCATATTGTAGCACATATTCTATTAAACAGAACGATTGAACCATTAATCTCTCCTCATTTCTATTCTACCTCTTATCTTAGCTCTTGCCCTCCCTCTCCGCCTGACTTCCTCCTGAAGGATACGGGAAAAATCCTCAAGCGCATCACAAAAGCGTGATGATCGCATCGAATGCGATCGTGAGCGACTAGTCGCACTAGTTGCTCGATGCAGCGGAAATTAAAAATTTTCTATGTGACGAAACTACATGATCCAAGAACACTTCTCGGATCGTTTCGTCTAAACCACAAACAAGTAATAGGATTACCTCTTGAAGCGTGGTTGCAATCGAGTCTCTAAACAAAGAGACCTCCTGTCTCAAGTTCGATCCGACGGAGGAGACGCTTGCGAGCGTGGGGATGAATCGCGTGCTCCTCGCAATTCATGTTGATGATCCAAGCCACGGATCTCCTGATCTCGACAAACGAGATACGACGTCTTCTTCACGAGCAAGGCACGCCGAAGTAGACGGAGATCTACGAGCAAACGATCGGGCAACATAACGACGACGTTGCGGCGATGGAGGATCTCTCTAGGGCATCCATGGTGGACAGCCACATGAGAGATAGAGAGAATGGACGTGTAGAGAGAGAGAGAGAGCATTCATTGATGTAAGTGTACGGAAGAGCAAGTACAGTAAGAAGTACAGAGAGAGAGAGCATTCATTGAAATTGGTCTACACAATCAAGTATAATTCTGATGGGATAGTGAACAGATTCAAAGCACAATTAGTTGCACGTGAGTACAGTAAGAAGTTTGGGATAGACTAGAGTCATTTGCACATGTGGCCAAAATGAACGCAGTCTGTATCATTATCTATCTTGATGTACAGTTCTCGTGGAATCCCAATTCTTCCATATGCCTCAGCTTCGAGACATCTGAGGATATCCATATTTCCTCCTTTTTTTCCCGTTCATTACCAACCCTTCATGCCTTCAGTTATTGTCGGCTGAAGATTTCCTCATTCTCTCTCGGAGAACTTTAAGAACAAAACCGGAACGGGACATTACTCCAACAACAGACAAAACGATATTATTATTTCATCCTTCCGTGACAAACAGTGCCATTAGATTGTTCACCATTAGATTATGATGCAAAAAGAGAAGACCGAGGCAGAGACCTTGGATTTATTTAACCTAAAAGCTATTCAGGCCTGTGTTTGATCCACGGGTAGACTTAGCCAAAGTGCGGGTCGGACTATTGATCGAACTGAATGGGCTAGGATTTTAAAACTCCATGTCTAAGGCTTGGCTCAGACCGGTCCATCGACCATACTTCATGGCCCAAGCCTGGGTCAGGTCTAGGCATGGCCGGACCGGACCACCTCATGGGACGATGTAAAATATTTTTTATTAATTTTTTAGTAAAATTTATGTAGATAATTAATTTTTTAGCATCATCTAATCTTTCTAAATCAAAATAACCATAATATGTGTTACTTTGCATGTAAAGTATAAAATAAGATGTAATATCGATAATGTAAAATAAAAACTTGAAGTATATTATACTAAATATATCTAAAATATAATTTTTAACGTGTGGGTCGGGCCGGGCCGGATTTTATGGAACATGTCCACGACCCGTCCAGTTGATGGACAACATGAATAGCGGGCCGGGCCGACCCATTCATGAAATTTCTTGGTCCAAGCCCAGTCCATGAACGGGCTAGGCGGGGACACCCCGGCCCATTGGCCAAGTCTATCAAACTGGACGGGTTGTGGACATGTGCCATAAACCCCGATCGGACCCGCACGTATAAAAATATAGGTTTAGAAATTATATTTTAGATATATTTAATATAATATACTTCAAATTTTTATTTTACATTATCAATATTACTTCTTATTTTATAGTTTACATGCAAAATAACACATATTATGGTTATTTGGATTTAGATTGATTAGATGATGCTAAAAAAACTTAATTATCTTCATAAATTTGATTTAATAATTAATAAAAATACTTTACATTCGACGATGAGTCAGTCCGGTCCGACCTAGACCTGGACTGAGCTTGGACCATGAAATATAGTCTGTGGACCGGACGGGACCGGGCCTTGGACAGAGAATTTTAGAACCACGTCCCATTCAACCCGGCCCGTGATGGGACGGACACTTTGGCCAGGTCTATCCACAGTCAATGAAACCATTTAGATGTGAATCAGTTGGTTCCTTTTGCATGGACAATGATGATCGTCATTTACCTCCAACCGTACAGGTAACTTTGTTGCATCGAACTTTGAGACCAAGATGTGTATCATCTTTTATTACTTTGGGCTCTTCTCTTCTGACGAGAAATATAATGTATGCAGTCCCACATGTCTCTGTCCTCGTGCGAAGGGAAGGCCTAAACGTATCCAAACAAGATGTTTTGTTCCCTTGGTGCAACATGCGAGATATAAACTTTTTTATCTTAAATAAGATGAATTATTATTATTATTATTATTATTATTATTATTATTATTAACGTAAACTATACTTTGATCACAGATCCATAAGAAAGGATTTTGACCTGTAAATTTAAAATGGCCAGAAAAAGAAGAGAGGAAAGATGGAGTCATATTGTAAACACTACAACAATTTTGACCTATGGTGTTCAGAGATTCAATTGCATTGTTGAGTTTATGACATTACCTATTTACTAAAAAATATGAGCTCGGAGTTTGATTTAGACATCCTCTCCTTAAAATATAAAAAACAAACTCGACAATTTATTTTTGTTCAGCTAGTGAGAGAATTATCGGATCCAACCGTCTACTATTACAGTAGTTGTCGTAATGCAAGGGTTTGGATCTTCTAGGTAACTTTACTTTTACCTAGAGTAGATAAGATGGGATTTTTTTAAATAATTATTAAAAAAACCGTAATAAATTAAATAAGCATCAAGGGAAAAAAATTAAAAAAATAGGTACCTATCGGCACCTGAGGTGCCGATTTGGAGGGCGCCCCAAATCGGCACCTCAGGTGCCGATTTGGGCGATACCCGTTGGCCGCCTCTCCAAATCGGCACCTCAGGTGCCGATTTGGGAGAGGGCCGTTGGAAATTTGCCAACGGTCCCCTCCTCCTCATCTCTTATATATAACGCCCCCCCTCATTCCATCCTCCTCACAATTTCCCCCTCTCATTCTCCTTCTTCATCATCTCCCCATTCATTCTCTCTGGTTCACTCATTCTGTATTCTGAAGTGCGATTGCTGCTCTCGATCGAGTAATCTTATTCAAGTAAGAATAAGATATTTTTGTTTGTAGATTTTGTTCTGCGTTTTTTGCAGGGTTTTATTAGTGAGGACGCTATATCAGTGAGGACGCTATATTATTAACTTTTGGATAACATTTCTTGTAGAAGACACGCATCTTTCAGGTAATTTTATTCAAGATTTTTTTATTAAATTTAACAAGTAATTAGTTGTGCAAAATTGATGCTTAGTTAAAACATATTTTGAAATTGATGCTTAGTTAAAATATATTTCAAAATTGATGCTTAGTTAAATTTAACAAGTAATATGATTTTTTTAATGTCACTCACATTAGACATTTTATGAAGAGATTTTTGTAATTGTTATTTAAATCGAAATTAATTAAGTAGGGGACAGTAGACATTTTATTAGGAGATTTTTGTAATAATAATTAAAAAATTTGAAATTAATTAAGGACAGTAGACATTTTATTATGAGATTTTTTGTAATAATTATTAAAAAATTTGAAATTAATTAAATAGGGGACATTACACATTACATTAGCATTTCATTTATTTAGATTTAAAAGTGCACATATTCATGTTAAAATTACTGTCATTTAGATTTGGAATCGAGCGCCGAGAGGGTCTCTATACAGCGCTGGCAGGACTCACTGTGGTGAGCACCGATGAGCCCCCAAGACCAGACTTTTAGATTCCATTTCTGAGTGATTAGTATATCAATTGAATTATTGATTATTAAAGATAACATCCGACTCAGGTATGAGCTATATCGAGTATGGCTTTAGAGGGTCTCAAATCGGTGAAGCCGGATTTAGAGGTTCAGATATAAATATATTATAGAATGTACGAACTCATTTCAATACGTTATATTTAAATTATGTGATACTTATAACAATGAAAATATCTCAATCTTGTAGGACCATCGCTTGTTGGACCTTCGAGTCAATTTGACTCCGGACCCTCTCAGCTCATACCGTCTACTCAATACAGTTCAGGAGATTTGCAGTCGCAGATATTTGATAGTGTTCAGCAAATGGAGGTAACTGATTTTGATAGACAGTTGTTTGGTATATCCACGATACCACAACAACGTCCGGAGCTGCCTCGAAGACCTTCTCCTGGAGTAAGGATCACTGAGCCTCCTCCATCAGAGCCGCCTCGCCATTCAACAAGTGTACGAACGTCAAGGAATCAGGAATCACAAACAATCGAACCGTCACGGAAGTCGTCAGCTAGACCGCATCCTCCAGGGCACATCCCAACGCATTCAGAACAAATGTCCAAACAGAAGAAGAAGACAACACATGAGGAGACTCACAAAAAAATGGGAGATGGAGGGAAAGGAAACGACAAGGGAGGTGGTGCAGGAGGTGGAGGAGGAGGTCTGAAGGGATTTCTGAAGATATGGAAAGTTTAAGTTATTGTAAATTTTTTTCTTATTATTTGTAAACTCATATTTCTTCTCTTATGAATTTAGTAAAATACTTGTAATTTTTTTAAATTAATTCATGTGAAGTTGTACCTTGTTGAGTTCACATATATCAATGGTAAATGATGTTGTTCACACTCTCAATTTCTTTATATTTGCTACAATATTGTTGACATGTCAATTATAAATATTCTAAGTATGTATCAATAATGAAGAATATACTAAAAAAATAAAGATATACTTAACATTTTACAATAACGTTATCGGGAAGAAGATGAGAGCACGAAGCTCTACTGATAGATCAAAAATAGTGTGATGAAGGAAAATATTGATAGTTTATTAAATTTATTTTATTTTTTAAATTTATTTATGTAATCCCTCAAATGTACTCAAATGAACATAAATATTTTCCAATTATTCATATCTAAGGAATATAAAAATAATTTATAATCTCCGGCAGTACTGAAATTGAATAACAATATTAAAGGGATTTGTTTTGTAAAATTCCCATCCCAAATCGGCACCTGAGGTGCCGATTTGGCGCCTCTGCCCAAATCGGCACCTGAGGTGCCCATTTGGAGGGGGCGCCCCAAATCGGCACCTCAGGTACCGATAGGTACCTATTTTTTTATTTTTTTCCCTTGATGCTTATTTAATTAATTACGATTTTTTTAATAATTATTTAAAAAAAATTCCCTAGATAAGATAGCATGATGAATGCCACCTCATCCTTTATACATGTGGCAACCATCTAATATAAAGAAAGGATTGGAGTTAGTTGGAACATTAATGACAAACATCTCCCCTCTTAATGTTGGTTACTTTTCATAAAGTTTGTATGCTACTTTGTATATTTTTAGTAATTAAATATTTTGTATGCACAAAAAAATATTCATATCACATCGTCAAATCACTTTTCATCTAGGTAATCACTTTTCTATGCATACAAAAAAATTACAGCATCCAATGGATTCATATCCTCGGTAGAAAAATATAATATGACAATCGGGTTATTATTATGTACACATCAAATGGATTTTTTGGATGGATGTCACAGCATATAGATTTTTATATATTTGTTTAAGACGACTACTCATATAATTTGTAGCATTATCATTGATCCACAACTTTTTTTGATTGGAAATAAATATGAATATCTATTACGACTATGGATGATTACCATAAGGTGATTCCTTAAAAAATTACATATCCATATTCATATTCTTTAGGAAATTGATACAGATATTTTTTACGATCAAAATATGGAAACAAATATGGATGATCTTTTATGATTAGAGATGATATATTAACGAGCAGATACATAAATAATGTTAATATCAATATGTCTATTATTGTATTTACTTCCAAATAAAAATATTTATGAAATCATTTGTTTGATATTATATTTTTTTGCGGAAATTCATATATATCATAATGATACGAATGGAGATTATATGAGTAGCCATCTTCAAATGTATAGCAATCTATATGCTACAATATCCATCTGAAAAATCCATTTGATGGATAAAACTAATACCGCGATTGTTTCATTTACTATTAGATATTGATGATATGAATTCATTGGATGTTGTAATTTTTTTGTGTGCATAGGAAAGTGATTATCTAGATGAAAAGTGATTTGATGATGTGATATAATATATTTTTGTGCATAGGAAATATTTACTTACTAGAAATATACAAAGTAGCATACAAACTTTATGAAAAGTAACCAACATTAAGAGTGGAGAGGTTTGTCATTAATGTTCCAATAAACTCCAATCCTTTCTTTATATTAGATGGTTGCCACATGTATAAGGGATGATGAGGCATTCATCCATGGTATCTTACCTACTCACGTAAAAGTAAAGTTACCTATAGGATCCAAATCGGGTAAAATACAACCCCCCCGCCCAAACAGCTTTTAATTCTGCTTACACCGAGCGATTTCCTCGAATGGGCATGGCCCTTGTAAATATGCCCAGTCAGGGCATGTCAGTTCGCAAATTCCATGTCAGGGCATTGATCGGCGAACGGTTCGCCGATCGGCGAACCGTTTGCCGATCAACGCTTGACCCCATTCAACGCCTGCCAACCGCGCCTCCCAAGGCGCACGCTCGCGCCCTCCCGAGGCCTCCAGGCGTGCCCGGGATTCTCGCGCGTGCCCGGGAATCCCCGCGTGCCCGGGTTTTGTGGAAAAGGGACCCAGTCGGCGAATGGTTTGCCGACCGGGTGCCCTATAAATAGAAGGGCCGGCCCTCCATTCTCCCCACGCCACTCACTTCTCCCTTCAACTTCATCCTCTCCTCTTCTCCCTTCAACTTCTCCCTCTCCTCTCAAAGAAGCTCCTCCTCCCTTCCAAGGCCTAAGGTAATTATTATTTATTTTTTATAATTTTGTTTGCATAATTTCAATTTAATTAGTTAAAAACTTTTTAGGAAAAATGTATGCCATTGTTAGATGTAATTACATATTCATTAGCCCCCATTTTAGATATATTGAGAAAGTGTCATTTTATTTTGATCTCTCATAGAACAGTAGTTAGGCATTAGCAATTACCAATTCACCAATTTATCAATTATATTAGTTAATTCTTAAGAAAATATTACTAAATAATTACTATTAAATAGTAAGTAGTTAATTATTCTTAATTACTAATAAATAGTAGGTAGTTAATAATTATTAATTATTGTAATTATTAATTATTATAAGTATTAGTTAATTATTATTAATTATTATAATTACTCATTACTAATTAAAAGTAAGTAGTAATTATTGTTAATTACTAATAATTAGTAATTAGTAATTATTAGTAATTATTATAATTATTAATTATTATAAGTATTAGTTAATTATTATTAATTATTATAATTATTCATTACTAATAAAAAGTAAGTAGTAATTAATAATAATTTCTACTAATTAGTAATTATTAGTAATTGTTATAATTATTAATTATTATAAGTATTAGTTAATTATTATTAGTTATTATAATTATTCATTACTAATAAAAAGTAAGTAGTAATTAATAATAAATACTAATAATTAGTTATTATTAGTGATTACTGTTATTATTAATTATTGTAAGTATTAGTTAATTAATATTAAATATTATAATTAGTCATTAGTAATAAAAAATAAGTGGTAATTAATACTAAGTACTAATATTTAGTAATTATTAGTGATTACTATTATTATTAATTATTGTAAGTATTAGTTAATTAATATTAAATATTATAATTAGTCATTAGTAATAAAAAATAAGTGGTCATTAATACTAATTACTAATATTTAGTAATTATTAGTGATTACTATTATTATTAATTATTGTAAGTATTAGTTAATTAATATTAAATATTATAATTAGTCATTAGTAATAAAAAATAAGTAGTAATTAATACTAATTACTAATATGTAATAGTTATTATAATTATTAAGTATTATAAGTATTAGTTAATAATTAATAATTATTATAATTATTCTTTACCAATAAAAAGTAAGTTTTAATTAATAATAATTACTAATAATCAGTAATTATTAGCAATTACTATAATTATTAATTATTATAAGTATTAGTTTATTAATTTTAAATATTATAATTAGTCATTAGTAATAAAAAGTAGGTAGCAGTTAATACTAATTAGTAATAATTACTAATTTTTAGTAATTACAATAATTATTAATTATTGTAAGTATTAGTTAATTATTATTAAATATTATAATTAGTCATTAGTAATAAAAAGTAGGTAGTAATTAATACTAATTACTAAAAATTAGTGATTATTAGTAATTATTGTAATTATTAATTATTATAAGTATTAGTTAATTATTATTAATTAGTATCATTAGTCATTAGTAATAAAAAGTAAGTAGTAATTAATACTAAGTACTAATAATTAGTAATTATTAGTAATTATTATAATTATTAATTATTGTAAGTATTAGTTAATTATTATTAAATATTATAATTAGTCATTAGTAAAAAAAAGTAAGTAGTAATTATTATTAAATATCAATAATTTGTCATTAGTTAATTAGTACTTGAAAAGAAGTAAGTAATAAAATTTTTCCTTCTTATTACTGAATAGGATACATTGTCTTCATCTTTTTATAGAAAATGTCCAACCTAGCTCCCTTACTTGTGTGTTGGAATGGTTCAATTGTCACTGAGAATGGTAATGTAACCTACGAAGGGGGGACCAGTAAGATGATAGGTTTTCCGGAGTCTGGCAGTTTTGAGGACCTAGTACGGATGATTCGTACTGTTACTGGATATATGGTAGGGGAGTACAACGTCCGTATCACATGTAGATGGCCCATGAACGTGAACACCTTATATCCGGTAGTGGTCACTGATACTTCGATAACCAAGTTAATGTTAGACATTGCTCGGTCTCTTGGAATGATGCAACTGATGGTGGAATCGGATCCCACTGGAAGTCATGAGTTCCACGTTACCAACATTGGCGAGTCTTCTCGAAGGGGACTAGAGTCTGCTACGTGCAGTATCCCAGACCTAAATATGAATTATGAGGAGGAAGAGGAGGATTCTGCTATCATTCCCGAGGTGAATGTCGAGGAAGCAGATGAAGACACTGCCGACGAGGAGGAGGACGATAATAACGACGTCAGTGTACACTTGGATGACGTCCACGGCCAGGAATCACTCATCGGTTCGATCAACAACGAACCAATCTTCGATCCTACGGTTGATTACGTCATGACCTTGGAACCTATGCCGGAGCTCCCTGATATTTTTACCGATGACGATTGGATTGTAAACAGTTTTGCAGAGGAAGCACAATTCATCAGCGAGCCGCAGGACATGATATTCCCAGATAGGAGTGGACTGGAGTATTGGAATAACATATATTTTAATTCGAAAGATGATTCAATTGATGCAGTAAGCACCTGGAGTATGGCAAAATACGTACAATACAAAGTGCTCGCATCAAAAAAAGACATCTACACCGTAGGATGTGCATTGCCTAACTGCAAATGGAGGTTGCATGCTAGCTGCAGTAAGCGGAACGAAGTTTGGAAGGTGCGAACTTATCGGGAGGAGCATACATGTCGTAACCCGGTACTTTTAACTGACAACCGACAGTGCAATACTAAATTCATTAGTCGGTTTATTCTAAAGACTCTTAGATCCAACCTTACACTTACCCCCAGTGTCATTAGAAGTCTTGTTTCAGATACGTACCACGTCACAATTTCATACAAAAAAGCATGGTTAGCAAGGAAGCATGCTTTGAGGACAATTTTTGGTGATATGGAGTTGTCTTACGCGGATATCCGGAGGTTTATGTGGACGATGAAACAAACCAATCCGGGTACCTGGTATGAATTCCAAACAGAGCCTTACATTGATCCCCAGTCTCGTCAAGTAATCCCAGGGAAAATTGCATTCTTTCGATTATTCTGGGCATTCGGTCCGTCGCTGACAGGCTTCACATTCTGTCGACCAATTATGAGCATAGATGCTACACACCTCCATGGAAAATTTAAAGGTCACTTGCTCGTAGCCACCTCGGTTGATGGGAACGGCCACATATTCCCTGTTGCCTTTGCAGTGGTCGAAAAGGAAACGTTGGATGCCTGGGAGTTTTTCTTACATAAACTATCCTTTCTAATTCAGCAAGAGGGTATCTGTTTTTTGAGTGATCGTTTCAGTGGTTTGAAGAATCTGCTCCCCAAATATTTTCCAGCTAATCGTGGACATTGTCATCGATTCTGCCTGAGGCATATGCAAGCGAACATGCAAAGGGCGGGGCATGATCGCTGGGCGCAAGGAAAATTTTACAGTGCAGGGGCGGTAACTAATACACACGCCCATGATCGGATTATGAGACGGATCCAAGTTAATGCTCCTGAAGCGTACGAATGGATCATCCGCCAGGAAGACGGGGATCGGAATTTCTGGGCATTGTCATACGACCAAGGATGTCGCTACGGGAACACAACAGCGAATCTGTCAGAATGTTTCAACAGTGTGTTGAAGGGAATGCGCGGCCTTCCGATACTGACAATGATTCTTGCGATCTTTTATCGTTTAAATACCTACTTCGTTGCTCGCCGCAGACAGGGTGCAGGTACTACCTCGGAGCTAATGCCGAGGTACAACAAGATTATTGATGATAACGTTTAGTTAGCTCGCGCACATGATGTGGAGCAATTCTCTCACACAGTATTTGAAGTTAAATGTCGTGAAGGCAACTATAGAGTTATACTGAACGGGACTGAATCTGAATGCACATGTGGATTCATGCAGTGCTTTCATCTCACATGCTCGCATGTCATCGCGGTTTGTGGACACGTTAACGTCGGTATCGAGCATGTGAAGAACTGTTCGTACTACTACACTCCAACAGCATTTCGCCAAACAAACGCAGCCGAATTCTCACCGATACCTGATCGGCGGTACTGGCCATCAAATGTACCTCGAGCAATCTTGATGCCACCGAATGTGCAACTAGGGCTCGGCCGACCTCGATCTCGAAGAATCCAGAACAATATGGATGAAATGGGACGTGTGAATGTAAGGTGCAGTATATGTAGACAGAGTGGTCACACACGTGCAACATGTCCCGGACGGTGAATGTACCGATGCTGTGTAACATACACTAAATGAATTTTCAATGTCTATGTTATCTGCCACATTCAATGATATTTATGATACTGTTTATCTTTAATGCTAAATGTTTTTTGAGGTAGGAAATGGATTCCACTCCCAGACCGCTTGATGCTTCAGTTCTGGTTCAGCAGAACCAACACATATCCGCATCACCGCTCAACGAGGATGCAACGGTATCATTGTACACAATTAACATTTCCATACCGGAACTTGTGGTAACGTTGCACTGTGTGGTTATACAGACTTTCAGATTTGTGGAGCATCGTCAGCGACCTTCGCAGATCGATAGATCTTCATCAGTTCAGGATCAAACACCTCAGCCACCACGACAAACGAATGACGAGAGTGGAGGTGGTACTACTGTTGCTAGTAGGGGTCGTAGGGCTAATCTGTCATCAATATTACGTAGGGCACGTAGAATTCTGCATCCCCAGTAATTTGTATGAACAATTTCTTTTTAATTAGTTGATTAATGATGTATTGATCGTTTATGTTAATCTCACTATAATATCATGCTTCCTTCGTTATTACAAATTACTGGCATAAATAGAGTAATATGTAGATCGGTTAGTACAATCTCAAGTTGACGTATTGGAAATCCGTAAGTACAATCTCATTTTGTTATTACTTATTCTAATGTTGGGATAAATTCTTTATGCCTTAATATATTTCTATCTTTTTAATTTTTTGAATTTGTTTTATTGTAGGAGATGGCGAAAACAAGATTCACAGCGCGTAAGTCGGTACGTCCTCCGACCAACAGAGTCCTGGCCGTACGTACTCCGCTCAGGCCGACTCCGCCTGCTTCACATCAGACTCTGCATGCATCAGGTGGCCAGCCACAAGGAGGACCTCGTGCTCCTGGCACTCTTTCAGATGCTCCTACAGAGTATCCACTCCAGACTACTTCAGAATATCCATTGCAGGATACCTCCCTGCCTGAGCCGCTTTATCCTATCGACTCTCCGCTTCCTGACTACTCGCCATAATCCATGCCTCCATCGATGGATTTCAGTTCTCAGAGCGAGACCTCCCCAGTCACTGACGTCTACGACGAGGAGGAGGAACTGTATGGCGACTTGGCAGATCTACACTACACAATTGCACTTAAGTACGCACGTCTGAGCGTACTTCGACGACAGCGACGACGTTAGAGGATATGCTTAGTACTGTTTAGAATATA